>CAJPVJ010000576.1:0-22917 GCA_905397405.1 Oppiella nova
TATTGCGAAACCCGAAAGACGTTTGCGTTTCGTTTTACTATTATTTGCGGCAAAAGTTTGACGAAAGTCTAGATTTTCATCAATTTTTTCAACTATGGATAACTGGACGGGACGTACCCCACGGCGACTACTTCGAGGCCGTGCGCCTGTATTGGCAGCACCGGAACGACGGGAACTGTACTCTCGTTTTATATGAAGATATGTTGGAGAGTCCGAGCGATGAGATCGTAAAAATAGGTCGTTTTCTGGGCCCTCAATATGTGGACAGACTGTATGACACGGACGGCACCGGTAGTACACTATTGGAGCGCATAAGGAAGGCATCGGATTTTGAAAGTATGAAAACTAGTCATAGGAATCAAAACAATCACTTCCGGAAAGGTATTGCCGGCGACTGGAGGTCTGTTATGACCAGAGATGAGAGTCAGGCCATCGATCATAGAGTTATGGAGGAGTGGAGGGGAACGGGATTGGAGTCTCTGTGGGAAAGGCATATGAAATGGTAGTCCGAAAATATATTTTTTATTTTTGGATATGTTTTAATTGAGTGTTGTTTTAGATTACATTTACAATGTTTGTCAAACTGTAAACAAATATATTAAACAAATTTTTTTTTAAATTAATTATTTTTATAAATATTTATCGTAAAACCCCTTGATATGATATTATAATTTTAACTAATTAATATTTATAGCTAATTAAGTTTTAAAATTATTTATATTTTAAGTAAAAATCCATATATTAATATTTATAAAAATAAAAATATATTTTATTGATTTTTTTTGTAAATTTTATTTTATATTTATAATAATGTTTATAAATTATTGTCGTTCTTAAGATCAAATGCGTTATGTTGATATTTTATTTATTTATAAAATTCAACGTTAAAAACATTTATGATGTATATTATAATATTATATTATTACTTTATTATTTAGTGCAAGAATATTTAACTATTGTCAATTTTTAAAAATATTTTTTATATTACAAAAAATATTTTTATAGTTATTTTCAGAAGCTCAAAGTAGAATATATATTTAAATATTTTGCTTATTAGATCTCGTATTTAAATAATATTTTAAAATGTCTAATTTCTTAAATAACGTGAAATACAATCGCAAAATTCAAGATTTAATGTATTTAATACATGAAAAGAATTATAAAAACGGTTTGAAAAAGTTTAATAATAACTATAATAAACCGCGACTTATGTTATTTAATCCCAAACTTATAAACACAACACTAATATTAATACTTATTCGAGAAATAGTGTCACTATTTGTGATAAAACATGATTACTATCTAATAATTTGCGGTGAATTTGCATTCAAATGGAAATTTAAAATACTTAAAAATATTTTCTTTATTTTATTCACTATAATTGGATTATCCATTGAGTTATGGGATTTAAAATTATGCAGAAATTCCAGATTAAAACAAATTATTGAGTCCAATAAATACCGGGGTATATTACCCAAATGTCAATTACGGACATTTAAATTCATGGAAATATTAATAAATTCATTTTTCTATGGCTTAGGATTTAGTGTATCATTTGTCTCGTTTGCATTAGAGTTGCCACTTGTCCTGGTGCTTACATTTGGTCTATTTTGGAGTTTGGTACTAGGTGTTTATTATATTTATCTGTCTAACATTATAATGTGGTATTTTTATGGATATATTGCGTATTGTCTACAGTCGAAGCTATATTTAGTTATGCAAAATGATCACCTTGGATCTAAAAGTCCCATTTATTCTCATGGTACAATAAGAAACTATAATAAATTAGTAACAGATTTACTAACAAAATATAACCAAATAATTAACAAAATAGACGTTTATAATGCTATATGGTCTCCATTTATTATGATCCTATGGTCTACCTTTGCACTATCGTTGGCCATACTATTAATTTTAATCTTTTACTTTAATAGTGAACTATATTTTCAATTGTTATTCAGAAGTGCATTCATAATAGCCATTTGTATGATGACAACTCTAATCCTATTCTCGAGTAGCGTTAACACGGAATCCAAAAAGTCATACAAATTATTACTAAAAGTCAACACCAATCACAAAAGCACCCATGTTATGTCATTCAGACATAAGTTTAAAGTAACACATTCTTATAAAGTTTTAATTAATTTTTAAATAACTTGTTTATTAAATTGTTTTACAGTTGCAAACACTGATCGAGAGATTGTCTGACTATAGAGTCGGCTTTTATTGTGGAAATCTATTCTTGGTCAATCAGTTCACGTATTTTGAGGTAATTGTATATTTAAGTAACTAATACTAAAAATTAAACTAAGAATATAATAATTTTTAATTTAACATAAAGATAGAAATTATAAATTGTTTAATAAAATAATTAATTTTTAAATTGAAACAATTTTATTTTAATTATAGTGGCTCATTCTTACGATGGCTTTAACTATTAAATTAGTGGATTTATCATGTTAAAATTATTTTGCTATTTTTTATTTAAATGTTATTATTAAAATTATATAAAATATATTAATATTATTTTTCAATTTTTTTTATAAATAAAGATGATGATGATTATTATTTTATAGAATTCAACCTTAAAAATATTTATAATGTATATTAAAATATTATATTATTACCTTATTATTTAGTGCAAGAATATTTAACTATTGTCAATTTAAAAAAATATTTTTTATGTTACAACAAATATTTTTATAGTTATTTTCAGAAGCTCAAAGTAGAATATATATTTAAATATTTTACTTATTAGATCTCGTACTTAAATATTTTAAAATGTCTAATTTCTTAAATAACGTTAAATACAAACGCAAAATTCAGGATTTAATGTATTCAATACATGAAAAGAATTATAAAAACAGTTTGAAAAAGTTTAATAGTAACTATAATAAACCGCGATTTATGCTATTTAATCCCATACTTATGAATACAACATTAATATTAATACTTATCCGAGAAATGCTGTCACTATTTGCCATAAGAGATGACTTCTATCTCATAATTTGTGGTCAATTTGCGTTTAAATGGATATTTAAAACACAAATAAACATTTTCTTTGTTGTATACACAGTAATGGGATTATCCATAGAGTTATGGGATATAAAACTACACAGAAATCAGAAATTAAAACAAATTATTGAATCTAATAAATACCGGGGTATATTAACTAAACGACAATTACAAGCATTTAAACTCATGGAGATATACATCAATTCATTTTTCTATGGCTTTGGATTTAGCATATCTTTTGTCTCATTTGCATTAGAGTTGCCACTTGTCCTGGTGCTTACATTTGGTCTATTTTGGAGTTTGGTTCTAGGTCTTTATTATATCTATATGGCTAACATATTAATGTGCAATTTCTATGGATATATCGCGTATTGTCTTCAGTCGAGGCTATTTCTAGTAAAGCAAAATAGTCACCTAGGACCTAAAAGTCCAATTAATTCGTATATTCAAAACGGGAACCATAATAAACTTTCTACATTATTATTACAAAATTTTAATCAAATAATTAATATAATAGATATTTATAATGAAATATGGTCCCCGTTTATATTAATCATATGGGTTACCTTGGCACTATTGCTGGCATTAATATTATTCATAATAATTTATTCGGAAAATGAATTATACTTTTCATTACTGTTCATAATAGCATTCATTTTGGGCATCATTTTTATGACAACCCTCATTGTACTCTCGAGTGGTGTCAACACGGAATCCAAAAAGTCGTACAAATTATTATTAAAATTCAGGATTAATCACAAAAGTACCCAGGTTATGTCATTGAGAAATATGATTAAGGTAATATTTTAATTATAAATATTAATTAATTTTCAAATAACTTGTTTATGAAATATTGAACTTGTTTTACAGTTGCAAACACTGATCGAGAGATTGTCTGATTATAGAGTTGGCTTTCACTGTGGAAATGTATTCTTGGTCAATCAGTTCAAGTATTTTGAGGTAATTGTATATTTGATTAATTAACAAATACTAACAAATGAAAAATGTCTAAAATAATTTCTAATTTTCTATAATAAGAACATAAAAATTAAGTATTATAAAGTAATTAATTATTAGAATTTTATTTTTTAATTATAGTGGCTCATTCTAATGATGGCTTTAACTATTAAATTAGTGGATTTATCATGATGAAAATATTAATTTTATCTCCTATTTAATTGTATATCGAAATCATATAACAATTGCTGATATTTTTATTATTTAATATCAATATTTTAATAATTAATAAAATCGGATTCTTTTGAACAAAATAATATCAATGTGTGATATATATGACATTGCAATATTTTATTTTATTCAAGTATTCTCTGTTTGATGTACAGTAGGACATAGTTTTAAAGACAAATATGAAAATAATTGTAACATTCTAAGTAAGGATACAGAATAATTAAGTATTACAGAATAATTTAAGTTTATACAGGGTGGCCAAAATATGGTAATGCTGTTTTGATTTTAATTTATTTTAATACCGTAATGTTTATTTTATTCATTTATTTACTAAATTGTAACTAAGAAGTTAGGGTTTTGTTTTTTATATGATTTGTCCAGGTCGGAATTAAACAAAATTTTATACAAGGGGTATAATTTTAAACATGCAAAAAAATTTATGCAATTCATATTAAAGACATTTTATTGCCTAATCTAACCAAAAAGACTGATAGTGTATGATAATGCCCCGACCCCCGGGTGTGACGAGAACCTGATATTTCCCAATATCTTCGCCACACTCACGGCAGACATGGATGAGTTGGACGCCAGGGAACTTAAAGCCTAGTTGATGACCGCCAAAGTGTTGCTCAAGAAGTTGATGGCCATTAGGCGCCGCGACTTCGCCCCACAATTGGACACAACGCGCGCAAAACTCAAGACATTTGAACGCCTGAGGCTAAAGTTATTTGGATTACAAAGTGTGACACATTGACACCAATTTTTGTGCTATTTTTGTATTAATTGTTTTGTCTATGCATTTATTTTTTCTCAAAATTTATTACAAAGTTTTGCAGCAAAGGTTATCACCGATGGATGAGTTAGGTTAGGTTAGGTTAACACCCATTAAGAAGTTGTCGGCCACACTGGCACTGAGGGAAGAGCTTAAGAATAAGCCATAACTTCGCGTCTGAAGGCCGCCCGTTGTCAACGATTTTGTGACCACAACAGCGCCCGTGAGACTAGTTCTCAATCACTTATGGATTGCTTCCTCAGTCACTAGCCGTCGCAGAAGACGCCGAAAGATGTCGTCAAGACTCCGCTGAAAAAAGGTTTAAATCAGGCAACAAGTGGTCTCAGTTGAAGACAATTATGGAGATGAAGATGGTGGCGAAGCGCAGGGATGATTTGAAGGTAAGGTTGTCTCCTTTTATTGCCCAAAAGCCAAAGCCATGACGAGTAGACAAGGGTCTCATAACATTGATTCCCAGTTGATTCGCAGACCACCGATGGGTCCACTTTGCAGACACTGATGGATCTGTGTTCTTGAGATTTCAAGGAATCCGTGGATCAGTAGAATAAGGACGAGAAGAGTCAAAGCACTTAACAGTCAGTTGATGGCGAAGATGAGGACACAGAGGCCTTAAGCGACGCCAAGAAAGTGGGTAAAGTATTTAATATTAAAAACGATGGCGAGTCGGACGGCGAGGAGCTGTTGATGACTTACGCGGGAGTGTCTGATGTGGAGCCGACGACGACCCACAATACAATTACTCTGATACCGCAGATGGAGAGGAAAAGGATATCCGTAAGATTGAGCGCAGTTTTTTCGACGAGTTTCGCGGAGTTGTACGGGGCTAAGGAAGACGTGTTCAGTGATGAAGAGGAGGGCGACGGTTACGACCACTACAACGACGGCGCCGATCAGGAGGACTTGCCGTCAGACGAGGAGCTGAGGAATCAGGTCAAGCGGATCCACCAGTAAGTGATCGGCCATAGACTGGAATACTCATTGATGTAATGATTGATTGAATGTGTTTTTTCAGCAAAAAACTCTTAGACGAAGTCAAGTGACAACTGATGGCCTTAAAGGAGATGATGTTCGCGAACCGAGACCTTAATAACGACGACGCCGTCCGGCAGAAGAAAAAGAGGTTTCGCCGAAAGTTCAACGAAAGTGTCGACGTATTCAGTGATATCTTAAGCGAAGACTCGAAAGATTATGTGGACTCGGATGACGAGATGGTCGCCATCAAAGTCTGGCGCTTAAGATGTCGTTTTAGATAAGGGTCGAGTAAGTTTGACTGGGCACAACCAATACGTTATCTACTAAAATATGCCGGAGTAGAGTTCAATGCCATTAAGTAGAAGTACTTGTCGTATATAAAGCCGACACTCATTTGTCGCAAATAATATAACGTCTCATTAATGTTATGAATTTATTTTTTATTTATAGTAAACCAATTAGTAAATGGCGAAAACAAGATATCATTGATTATCTTAAAGAGAAAGACACCATTACCGCAAAAGGCAAAAAGACCTGAATTATATGATTTTATACCCAAATAATAGTTTTAATTATAACGTCGGTCAAATGATTATTAATGAGCGTCATATACCCTTAAGGTTACCCCCATACATGTGTGAAGTAAGATATTTATACTTTTATACCATATGAAAGTTAATACCTTCCTCTATAAAATTGCTATAAACTATATTTACCTTGCTCATTTAGTTTATTCTGTAACCTAAGTCTGCGAGAGTGTCCATAGAAATAACATTAATATTTATTTATTTTATAGTTGAATCATGTTTGGAGAATTCAAGCGAAAAGTCAAACATAAGAACATTAATAACACGTTTATGAATTTATGAATTTATGAATTTATGAATTTAATTACAAAAACATTTAATGATTTACATAATACTGATATCTGTGCAAGTCAAGTTAGACATCAAATCAAAATTGAAGTTAATTGGCTCAACAAAGACGGCGTTCTCGTATCTAATGTTTAAAATTCTTGAGTCAAAGATTTTTATGTAAAATACAGTTTTTTGTTTGAAATCAATTTCTTTATTGTTTTTAAGTTGTATTCAAGATAGAGTTCATTTGATGTCTTGAGGGCTTGCCTTATATATCAGATTTAAAACCAAATTTAGATTTTCCTTAACACTACGATTAAACTTTATAAATGTTTTTTAATTAATTTTTGTATTTAATTAGAAAAATTCTAAACCAGTGTTGAGACAATTTAATGTATAGTATAGTGAATGTTATTTTTCTCCTGTGTTTCAAATCATAACTAATGTCTGTAATAATGACTAATTAATACAATCCAAGTGTTTGCTATTATAAGCAGAAAATTATCATTTTTGATGGTTTTGTTTGCGATTAGTTGTTATCGACACTACAATAACATAATTTGAGACAAACTTAATAAAAGTCATGACATATAATACTTCACTCATATCGCACACCCATATAATTAGCTATTTATCATGTATTTTATTGTTTAATTATTTCTATTTGTTTTATAAAGATTTAAAGAATATTCTCAATGAATACAAAATTATTGTCATATTAATTACTAATGATATAGGTATTAATATTATTTAAAAAGCAACTTCAGTTATTAACCTTTCATAAATTATTTTTATATTTTCAAAACAAAATTAAAACTATTTATAACAATTACTGTATTATTAACTACTTGTTTACACATAAAACATTAAGCACATGTTTATCATGAAATAATTAACCTTTATTTAATTTATATCATATTAAAATATAATTTCCAAAAAATAATAACATTTCCCAACAAATTAATATCATACTTGGTAAATTAACAAACAAATTATATTGACAATTATGAACTTGTAAACGGTTAATTAATTTGTTTACAATTTAAAATTAAACTTGTACATAAGAGTATGTTAAATATATTTTTGACTTTGACAGACTTTGTGATAAATGTGGATTTCTTGCTAATGTTAATTTTGATATAAAACTTTAATAAATAAAAATTTAAAAAGTAACCATTAGTAAATTCTAAGTTTATATAAATAGCTCGAAAATATCTTATTTATTTTAAATCCTTAAAATTGTATTATGATTATTAATTTTTAAATGTTCAAGTTAAAATATGAACGAAGTATTATTAGACTTCAAAGTCCATGGCCTGAGTGTCGAGAGAGTCTGTATTAACAAACACGTGCCAAACGCCAAGACTTTTTTGGAGACCTGGATAACCGATATTTGTGGGAAACCCTATAAGGATATACATGATATGTCCGACTTTGTCACCCTTGCGCTTCCCAATATAAAGGACCATGATGAATTAATGTTATGCATCGATGGATAACATTTCTAATATTTTTAGACGATTTCTTAGAAAAGCAAACATGTAACCAGATCAATTTAGTAGAGTAAGTGAATTACTAGTATTCATTCATGAAACAAATGATAATTTTTATTTTAAATGCTAGAAAGTGGAGACAAAATATTAAAAACGGGTATTCAATCGAAAACAGGTTTCTTGACAAAGTGTTTAATTCAGCAAGGGAGCTTATGGACAATCATATGAGTGCTAAACTAGTACAAATGCAAATTAACTGGTGCATGAAGTACCTTGATATCTATTATACCACTAAAAATTTCAATGATGGTAATAATATTCCTACGCTCGATGAATATTATGAATTTAGGTAAATATCATTATAATTTATAATACACCAGTATATTTAAGTTAATTAAACAAGAAAGTAATTTTACTTATACTTTTATAACTTTCTTGTAAATGTAAAACAAGTTTTAAATTTTATAAATGCAAGTATAATGTTATGATCATATTACTTGCATATAATGAACAAATTAATTTTTATGTCAAAATTTTAATCGAGGAGTATCGACATTGGTTTTGAAACGATGCAAATTTTAATTTATAGCTCCATTAAATTTGACCCAGATCACTATGCCCATATAACCAATACAGATGATTGGAAATTATTTAACCGTTGGTGTTGTCGCCACACATATCTAGTAAATGATATCTATTCGGCTAAAAAAGAGATTCTACATTTTTGTGTGAATTTAATACCCAGTCTAACAGGTAATACAAATGAATAGATACAATGATACAAAAATCTGAAATTAAGCAAATTTTGACAGATATTTTGTCACACGAACTGAGAAATCAATTAAAAGGTGATAATAGTAATTGTGCATGCATATTCCAAGTAAGCAACAGTAAGAAAAATTAAAAACTAATATAAAAAATTAATAAATTGGAGTTGGTGGTGAAAAGTTGGTGAAAATTTACGTATGCATTGGAGGGGGAGTATCGGTTCTGCGTACGACTTGCAACAAGGGGGGAGGGGGTCGATTTTTGGGCCAAATTTTGCGTACGTACTTATTGAATGGCCACTTATAAGTTTTGTTTATTACATTGACCTCATATGAATGCTATTGTCACAGAACCACTTATCTATATGGCTTACCTGCAATACTCTCTGAAAATACAAAATACAGTGTTTAGCAGTAATTTAATTATTTGAAATGTTTTATTACAAAAGATTATGGATTTTAATCTATTTATTAATAATCTTTTAGCTGAAAATTTCGTTAAATTTAGTTTTACTAATTAAATTACTACCAAAGATTGTATTTTCAGAGAGTATTGCAGGTAAGCCATATAGATAAGTGGTTTTGTGACAATAGCATTCATATGAGGTCAATGTAATAAACAAAACTTATAAAATTATTATCAAAAATTGGTTGATCTTATGCACGAAGTAGTATACAAATAATTTGTTTTAAATTTTAAATTGTTATTTTTAGTCATTTATTAATAATTAAGGCCACCTGGATGACAACTTATGGACAGTGTACGTAAATGTTATCAAACCCAATAAATGAGCAACCAGATTTAATCCAATTTACCAGCAACAGATATGCCACTATTGTTAAACACAAAACCACTTTCTATTCATTTGTATTACCTGTTAGACTGGGTATTAAATTCACACAAAAATGAATTAAATATAATACATTGTTTTATAATTTATTTATTATTATAGCTATGTATATGACATCGTGTGACTCACTGGATGACCACAAAAGTGCCGAGACAATATTACTAAAAATTGGACATTTATAATATATCAAATGCAAGAAGACTACCTGGAATGTTTTGGAGACCCTGATACAATTGGCAAGATTGAGACAGACATACAGGAGGGCAAGTGTTGTTGGCCTATAGTTAAGGCATTGGAAATGTGTGATCAGAATCAGAGGCAAATCCTTGACAGAAATTATGGCATAAATGATGAGAAATGTGTTGCAATTGTTAAAGAAAATAATGAATTAAATTTAAGAGATATTTATAAATTAGATGAAAATTTATTTTTCTATGGAAGCATGCTCATTGATAATACAGAATTTAGACATGAAATTAGTTCCAAAATATTCTACAATTTATTAAATCAAATTTTTAAAAGACAGAAATAAATGCAGGTACATAAAATAAAATTTAATTTAATTTAAGTTAACATATATTTTATTTAGAGAAATAAATAATTTTTTTTATTAATAATAATTTAATCTATGATTTTAAATGTTTAGATTACATTTTATATAATATTATTTAATAAATTATAATATTTAAATTAATCATTTTAACTTATTGTTTCTGGATTAACTTAATATTAAATTTTATCGGGCTTTGTATAAATAAAATACCTGGATCAGCATCTAATGAAGTAGTATTTTTATTAAGCAATAAAATTTCATAATCACGGGTCAGTTGAATAAATCTGACCAGGATTAAAAACAGGTTATTTATTGCTAGTTGTTCACCAGGGCAAATGCGACGTCCAGTACCAAATGGTATATATGCCGGCGGTTTAAGTGTATCAAATTTTCCATGAATATTTAAAAAACGCTCAGGGTTAAATTCATCAGCATTTGTCCAGTGTTTTTCATCTGTTAAAATATACCCTTGATGACCTATTACACATGTTTTCTCTGGAATAGAATATTTGTCACCTAATATGATAATTAAATAAAATTATTAAACAAAGTTAGATTTTATTGTGTAAGCGCGTACTAAAAATTTCTTGTTAGAAACTTGAATAACTTTTAATTATAATTGCTAGACTTAATATGTAAAAATATTATTAACATATACAGTATTTAACATGTAGTACTTATGACTAGAATCAAATTTTTATAAAATTTATAGTAATTGAATAATGGAATTAACGCAAAGGTTATAGGTATAAGTCAGCTTAGAGGTCATGGGTCAAATTTGTTTAGTGCATCTGAAAGGCAAATATACAAACTAATATAAAGCAAATTTTTATAAAATCTGATTGTTAATAGCGAATGTGGGAAACAAAATGTAAGGTATGATTTCCCTTAATAATGACAAAAACATTTATTACAATATATTAGAAAAATAACTATGAATATTATGTAAATTCATGACATTTTATAATAACAATATTAATTAATTAATTTTTACAATTTATTGTCATTAGTATGGAAAATCGTATATTACACTTTTGTATCACAAGCATTATTAGAAATAAGATTTTTAAAACCAAATATGGCTTAAATAAGAGTTTGTTTTTTGAGCATTAAGATCTACTCAACCATTTTGACAAATAATCTTCGAGTTAAACTGTAGCTATAGTTAAGACCTTTACGTTCATTCCATTATTTCTATTGTAATTTTTTTTAAAAATTAACAGTAATTAAAGTATGTGTTAAATAGATGTTAATAAAATTTCTTACATATTAAGTCTATACCTTATAATAAATTGTTATTCAAGTTTCCGGTAAGAGTTTTTTAGCATACTCTAATATGAATATACTGTACTTAATCTGGTTGATTGTATAGCGCAATGAAATAGGCCCAATGGTGCGGCATTTCTATACCGTAATGTCTCGTATATAAACGCCATCACATTATCCAAATGACCTTTGTCACTTATTGTCGCAATACGATCATTAAGTTTTCCAGAAATATCATCGCGTAACTTTTGTTGAATACCCGGGTAATGTGCCATTAATAATATCATCCATTGAAATGTGGTGCTTGATGTTTCTACTGCAGCTATGGATTAAAATTTAATATTCAATAGAAACTTATTTTTAAAAGTAACTACTTAAAAACAATTCGACCATAACCGAGGTTAGATTTTCATCCGTATAATACTGGGCCGACTCCCTGTCTTTATTACTGGCGTCCAGTTTAGTAGCAATGAGTACATCACAAAAGTCTCGGTTTATGTCCTTATCGTATGTATTCTCATGTTTTTTGTATATATTTTTCGTGTAGTCTATCATTTCTTTGAAATATCCTTTGAATAAATCCAAAGGATTTTTCATAAATAAACGCAAAACAGGTATGAATTCATGTAAATATATTCGGTTTCCTTGCTCCTCTAAGAAATCAGTTGAACAATATTTAAACTTTTGTAAATTCTGTTCGTCAAACCTGGTTAATAAACATCACAAATTATTCAATAAAAATTTCTATAATTATTTTTAATTGTAATTTAATAAATAAAAATATATACTTTTCACTGAATATAGTGGAGCCCAATATATTTGCAAACAACAAACCTGGTTAATAAACATCACAAATTATTCAATAAAAATTTCTATAATTATTTTTAATTGTAATTTAATAAATAAAAATATATACTTTTCACTGAATATAGTGGAGCCCAATATATTTGCAAACAAGTTGTAAATATAGAGATTAGTTGTAAACGGTTTACCGAAACCCTCTCTACTGATCATAAGTGCAATCATTTCCTTTACACTCGAGTCCACTATTTTCGATAAATTATCACTTTTTGCATATTTCCTAAAATATAATATAATATTTAGTTTAAAATTTCATTTAGTGTTATAAACAAATCTTACAATTAAGCAAAATAAATTCAGTAAAACTCACTTTATTGTAATATGGGCGACTTGCCGTAAACTGTTCCAACTTTTTATATTTCTATTCATTGCTATATCCTGGTGATTTTCATTACATACAATATTGCCTGTTAATTTATATATAAAATTAAATACCAATTTAACTCAACAAAACGTATTAATTAAAAAATATTGTTTTTATTTATTGCATGTACGATAAACAGTAATTAAAATATAAATATTATTTATAGTAATAAATTACCAATCTGTGACTCCGGTCGACCAGCTAATTCCCATTTGCCGAATGCCTCCCTGGCCAAATCAGGGTCACCAATAAACACAAATGGGAAAGGTCCTATCCATACGGTAATCACTGGGCCGTAGATTTTATGCAATTTTATTATTTCTATATTCCAGTGTTTTTTATAATTTTTAAATACTATTTATCAAAAATAAATATAAAAATATTTTCATTAAAATGTTAAATTATTTACTAAAATATATATTTACGCAAAACATTTCCAATGAATGGTAGTGGTAGTGGACCGGGAGGGAAGTCATGCAAACGCATATAAAATCGTGTTAAATAACAAACACTGATAAAAATTAATATACTACTTGTATAATTATCACATAGATAACTTTCCATTGTAGTAAAAGAAATCATTATAAGAATTTTATTATAAACTTTATTTTAGTTAAATAATATACTTATCTTAGATAGATAAGTTATCTAACTCACAATAATTATATATATATTATATATAAATCAAAATTTAAACTAAAAATAAAAGCTTTTATTAACTTTTTTAATACTAAAAACATTTAATAAATTCAACACACTTTACATCTGTTATTAAAAACTAATTTCTAATTAGTTTGAGAGTTTATTGACTTTTTAAAGATCTATTTATGTTACAAGTGTATTTTATGAAATATTAAAACTATTAAAGACGCCTTATGAAAATACTATAAAAATTAATTTTAAATATTAACACTAATGTTATATAATTGAAAGAATTTTTAAAATATAGAATTTTTTAAAACGAAAGAATTTTTCATTAAATTATAATCGTAAAATTATATTTAAAGTTCTTCAAACATTGGTAAAGTAATTTTTAAATAAAACTAATTAATTTTAATTTTTAATATTTCAATTTGAATTTTCTTGGTAATAACAGCATAAAAATTAATTTTCAGAATAATACTTAGAATTTAGTAGTAGTAGGTCAGTATATAGTTTTTATGCTTTGATTACTAAGTTCTAAGATTCAGTGAATAAACTACATTATAGTTAATTTTTATATTAGTGTACTGTAAAAATAAAAGTTATCAAAATTTAGTATATCTGTTTATTGATTAATCTAATAAATATGTACTAAAACTATTCATATAAATATTGATAAACTAACTTTGAAAATTTTTTATATTTAATAAATAAAATACATCAATACAGTACATAAAAATTAATTTTAACAGAGATCAATGCAATGGAACCACACATGGAAGAGATTCAACTTGAATATTTCACGCTACATGAGTCTCAATATCTGGACACTGATGATTTATACCGGTCATTTCGAGAGTTTATTTACGAATTTGATTTATCAAGTGATTCCGAATACGATACATACGCATGGCCAAATATAATGAACGAGCTGCCCGATCTAGTACGATTTTGTTACCCCAGTTCGAAGTCTCTACATCGTATGACGATTACGACTGCGCTATTTTTATGGATATTCAAAAGCGACAGTTACTTTAATTCGGACTACAGGTGCAATCAATTTCTGAAGTACGTGGATAACTTCGGTAATATAGAACCGGTAGGTGTCAATCATAGGTTATTTGCCAAAATCTGGTCCCATTTGAAGGTAGAACTGAGCCCATTCATATCCAAAAAGTTATTGCAAAATATATGCAATTTTGCGCAATCAACGACCAAAGAAAATTTGTTGAGTGACGATTACATTGCCGAAATGAGCATGCTTACCTGCAAACAGTATTGGGACGTTCGGTACATGTCGTGGTGCGGCCATGTTATGTTACTAATGCAGGACTATGTGGTTATTGGTTCAATCACTGAACCCGATTACAATCGCCCTTTAATGGCGGACCTGATAAAGTATTTTATGCGTTTTTCTTTCTTGGTTAATGACTTGTATTCGTATGAAAAAGAACATGCTGTTAATGGGGGCATCATGAATTTTATAAGCGTTGTACTGCGTGACAAAAAGCTAGATACATTGGGTAAAGCCAGGAAAGTTATTCACGCAAAAATAAGTAAATACCAACGAATAATGTTTGATTGTACCAACCAAATCCGCGAACAAGCACATTTATATAAAAGTGTTAGCAATGAGTTTTTAGATTTGATTGGTCACAATTTGTATGCACAAATTGTGATCAATGCTCATTCTAAAAGATATAAGTAAATTTTATACAATTTCAAAGAAGACTGTCAGGATCCTGCTAAACTGGCACTCGGGATTTTTTGATTGGATATGAAAGTCCATTCAATGCTGAGTCAGAATATGTAATTTATATTGTCCTGTGACCTCTGGTTCGGCCGCAGTGACCACTTTAATCGGGAAATTTTTATATAAAATGTCAACATGTGATATATCAATTTTATAGAGAATTTTACGTAGAATTTGATGATATTAATTAAATTAATAAATAACGTCATTTTCACCCGAAAATTGTTAGATAATCGCTTNCTGTATTTTAATGATAACTTTTCCAATATTGCGACCCAAATGCAAATGCTTTATAAATAAAACAATGAAATAATTTAACAATTTTGTAATTAAATGAATCCTGTCTTCAAATACCTCAACCCCTCTGACGACTGAATCAATTCCAGTGAATTCTCCTTCACTTGTGTTTTGTCCCAAATCTAACACAACTCGCAGTTTATTGTTCACAACGTCTCCAATCAATTGTTTCAAATATTTGGCGTATAAATCCTTGTAGTCGGGTAGACAAAACCCTGATAGAGTCTTAGAGCCTGTTATTAACTTAATAATAATTAACAATTAGAATAATTATAGATAAATGTATAAAATATATAATACAAAAACTAAAACCAACTTTAAAGTTAAGGTTTTCAATGGTAGGCGATGTTATTCTTTCAGACTTATATCCACTAATAGAGCCAACAATTATTAATCTACCCTTTGGTACCAAATGATTTAATAGAGTTTCAAATACTTGTCCACCAATTGTCTCCCAAACAACGTCCACTCCATTCTATGTAATCAATTTAAATAATAATAATTTAGAGCAAAAACTTTATATTAAAAGTGTGTTAAACCGGAAACTCTTTAGTGAGCACTTCATCCAAATTCTCGGTCTTATAATTGATCACTCGATCGGTTCCCAACTCTTTCAACAGTTTTGCCTTATCTTCAGATGAAGTCAACCCAATAACATAAGCGCCCTTTTGTTTAGCCCATTGGATGCCAATATGTCCCGTTCCTCCTGCAGAAGCTGTAATCAACACTTTATCTCCTTTTTGAATGCGACCCAACTTTTTGTGAATTATTATAAATTAGTAACATTTCAAATAATTTTACAGTAATTAATACCTCATCCAATCCAATAGCTGCTGTTAAACCCGCGATTAATAATCCAAGAAATTCTGGTTTAAGACTCGGAATTGGTATCACTTCTTCTGGTTTTACATACTATTCATTAATAAATAAAAATTAAATTTAATATATTAAATAAAAATAGAAATTATTTGTAAATCTCATAATTACTAACCAAATATTCTGAATAAGCCCTGGGAGGATTGACACCAAGATTGACATCAAATGTCATTACATTCTGTCCTACTTTATGAGTGGTTACATTCTTGCCAACTGCTTCGATAACACCCAGACCCTTTACAATAATTATATGAAATTATAATTGTCAATAAAAACAATGACTGATTGAATGGACACATACTTCTAGTCCCACATCGAAAGGCAACTCTGCGTTTGGGTTATATCTGGAAGCAGTTACGTTCACATCAGTGGCGTTAACACCGGCGTAGATATTCTTGATGAGCACCTGATCATCACCCGGTGCTACCAGAGGGACAGACACCACTTTGACAGCTTCTCGAAAATTGGATGTTTTCTTAATCACAGATAACTTTTGAAATGTTTTAGACATTTTGATATTTTATGTTAACAACAATAATAATTAAAAGTAAATGTCCAAATATTATACGGTGCTGTTTATATAGTTTCAAACCGTTATAGAGTTGTGATATAAAATAGCACTTATAAAGTATATAAAGTACTTACTGTCCTTCAACTTGAATTTCATCGCATATACAGTGAAATTCACTGAGTGAATGGATCTTGGTTCTTGATAACTGTTTGTACTCTTTACACTTACAAGTTGCAACCTGTAAGAAAACTGTCAGAATCCTGCTAAGCTGGCAATCGGGATTTTTTGGTTGGATATGAAAGTTCATTTAATGCTGAGTCCGATTATGTAATTTATATTGTCCTGTGACCTCTGGTTCGACCGCAGTATAATTTATATTGTCCTGTGACCTCTGGTTCGGCCGCAGTGACCACTTTAATCGGGAAATATTTTATATAAAATGTCAGCATGTGATATATCAATTTTATAGAGAATTTTACATAGAATTCGATGATATTAATTTAATTAATTAATAACATCATTTTCACTCGAAAATTGTTAGATAATCGCTTAAAAATCTTTAAAATCGCGTTATATTTGTTAAATATTAATGTTTCACAATTGTTACTTAAATAAATAAGTTCCTTATAAAATTCTCCACAAAATTAATATATCACATGTTTATATTTATTATTATAAAATAAACTGATAAAAGTGGGCATTGAGGTCAAATAAGGTAATATTTGTAAAGCTGGCAATTTGGGTTCTACAATTTAATATAAAAGTACTCTTTATAAGAAGTCATAAAATATTATTTAGTTTGTTCTGGGACTTCCGGTTCGGCCTGACTGACCACTTTTATCGGTATATTTTATCATAATAAATATAAATATGTTATATATTAATTTTGTGGAGAACTTTATAAGGAACTTATTTATTTAAGTAACAATTGTGAAACATTAATATTTAACAAATATAACGCAATTTTAAAGATTTTAAAGCGATTATCTAACAATTTTCGGGTGAAAATGACGTTATTTATTAATTTAATTAATATCATCGTATTCTACGTAATATTCTGTATAAAATTGATATATCACATATTGACATTTTATATAAAAAATTTCCCGATTAAAGTGGTCACTGCGGCCGAACCATAGGTCACAGGACAATATAAATTACATAATCGGACTCAGCATTAAATGAACTTTCATATCCAACCAAAAAATCCCGATTCCCAGCTTAGCCAGATCCTGACAGTCTTCTTTGTCTTTCATATTATTTCGTCTCATATACTTATAAATAATATAAATTGATTGGATCTCAAAAAGGCATTCCACTATTATTTATGCCGGGTATTTCTCACCAATCTCGGCATTTCTAATTTCTCGACATACGGGTGCCGTTTGATCCCACGTTGAGTATGCCTTTTTGCACCATTAGATCCCGTACTGCGATTGCATTTAATAATATTTTCACAATTAATACATTTAATGAAATCTGTGTTCACATTATTATAAACAATACGTTTAAATGTCTTAAAACACTCAAATTTTGAGTCAATAATCAATTTTATTGAATCATCATTTTCATTGATTAGTTTCGCATACATTTGTTTGTCATTTTGATTATCATTATGTGTATTACTTACACAATCAACTAAATCACTGGTTTTAAGTTTTTTTGAACTCATTTTTTAATGACTTACAGCATTTAATACTAAACACAATCAACTGTTTTTAATCACATTGAAAGCATGCGGACTCTCCTAAAAGACCTAAAACCGAAAAGACCTAAACTCAAATAACTAACTGACCAGTGGTCATTTGACTTAAATTAGGTTAGGGTAAGTTAGATGAGGTTAGGACAAATCTATTCAACTCATCAAATTTAAAATACAACCATTGGTCAGTTAGTTATATTGGTTTAGGTCTTTTCGGTTTTAGGTCTTTTGGGGTACAACCGAAAGCATGCCTTCAATTCAAATAAAATATTTTTTAAAACATTTACTGTTTATGCGTTGAGGCATACACTTAAATGTTGATGCAATAAGTGCCGGCCTATCACTCGCTCAAAAAGTCATGCTTTGGTTTATACATACTTTTTGCTGTATACAGTATGTGCGGGAGTCAATTTGGGTCCTCCACTCCCGCGCTTCCTTTGCGGGATTTCCACTCCTGCGCCTCACTCCATACAGTGTACTCCCACTCCCGAATTCGGGAGTAGGTCCCGCTTAAAAACCCACTCCCGCGGGACCATTTCTTCGCCTGTTAGTTGGCATTGGAATCGGTGGTCACAAAGTGTGCAAACATTACATCCATTCATATTGACATTCGTTCAGAAGAGACGCAAAGAGTGTTTGAAAGACTAATGGATTCATACAAACACTCATTCATTGCAATCCATGTCTGGTTTGAGGTATGAGTTGACAATCAGACAATGAACACAATTTTTGGCAAATATGGCCCACAATTGACGGCAATATGTGGGTTATATTCAGAGGGTTTCGATTTGATTAGATCTCACGCAAAGTCGTTTACAAAACTTACACAACTGTCCGATAATTACTGTTTGGGACTGTTGTCAACGATTGTCACCGAAAACAATGAGATATTATTCAAGAATTTAACTAAATTTGACTTATACTACACCCGTCGTGATTGGCAGCGATTGACAGCATTTGTTGATTACTATAAGAATAGTTCAAAGTCTTTAAAACTTGGTTTAAATAACCTTAACATAGATGCATATATTCGTGTACTGAAACTCATACCACAAATGAAAGCATTACGAGAATTAAGTCTTGAAATGGGTGCGGATAATGAAAATATTCTTAAGTCTATCGTTGACTATCATTGCGAAAAGTTTGTCAATCAATGGCCACAACTCAAGAGATATCGATTGGATATGTGTTATCTAACTGATCCTCAAATGAGACGATTGTATGAATCGGCGAAACGTATAAAAGACTTACGAAGAATAAAGTTAAGACTGTGGACATCGTATGCGAACGAAGTACTGGCCATTGAATTGTCACCGAAATCATTGTCACCACTGAAACGGTTAACTCATTTGGAGTTAGGATTATATAACTATGTATTGAATGAGACATTCTTAGACTCAATTCACACACATTTACCACACCTTCAGAGTCTGAAGATTTACACCAAATTAGAGATAACATCCACTATTGAGGCGATGGTCAAGAAGTTACCGAAACTTAAATGTTTTGCATTTCATCACAAGTATGAGTCCAATGACGGGAATGACTAGGGCTGCCAAACCTCCCGGTTTGACCGGGAGTCTCCCGGAATTGGGGTATGTCTCCCGTCTCCCGGTTGACTGTCTCTACCTTGAGATTGATTTCTCCCGGGCAAACACTCAGACATTTATAGTCAAATTAATGTTGCGATTTAATAAAAAATATATGTAAAACATAACATTTAAATAAAAATAAGGATTATATAATTGTAAAATGATGAATTTTAAAATTATTTTCCCCTTCAATATGTTTATTAATTTAAATAGTGATTAATTAAAATGTAATTATTTATAAAGAACACTTTTCTGAACATAATTTCTGAGAATATTTATATATTTATATTGTTGAGAACTATTTTTATATTAAAAATGTTACAATTTAAAATAAGTTAATTATAAGTTAATTATACTTATTACGGAAATGAATTTTTAATTTCCAGTTTTTACTAACATTTTCCAGTTTTTGTCAGTTTTCACATTAGAGTAAAATTTTTATTCAAAACTCATAATATCATTGCATTAATTTAAATAATACTATATGGTATTATTAGTATACAATAAATTATTATTAGTAGTATAATCTTTATAATTAAAAGCAAACAAAATTTATAATTTATACTGTATTTTAAAAGCAAATGTTACATTATATTAAGAATGATAATTTTTAATAAAGGCACCGTAATTTATTCATTCAACCATTAATATAATTAACATTGATCTTATCAAAATTACCATGGACATTTTCATAATGAATACTAATTTTATTGTAATCAACATTGATCTCATCGTATTTATCGTCATTCAAATTGATGTCGTCGTAACCCAACTCTAAAGCATTTTCTTTGTTAATCCGTTTTAATCTCTTATGTCTAATACACACAAAGATCACGATTATAACCAAAATCGATACAATACTTATTATTGCGATAATTATGAGCTTCAATGGACCCGAAAGAAAAGTTTCTGTTTTTCAACTCATTATTGGATTTATTTTAGACACAATATCCGCACAAATCTCTGTCGCACTTTTAGGACTATCACTCAATTCACCTATCATGTTCACCATACTCATATTTGTCCAATAATAAATACGCCAATAATCAATGATAAGCGCAGGGCACTTTGGACCCTTAAAATCGAAATCATCCGATTTCGTATGGACAGTATTATTCACGAAAACGCCCATCTCAACATATGTCGATTTATTACCAATAACACCTAGCTCACTAGCAGATTCATTGCCAGGTCTTGCGATGGTCATAAGATTAATCTCATCGAAACTATACTCCAGATAAGTGGCATTCCATTCTACACCATACTTGTGAAATTGATGCAAATTGAGCGTGGTGTAATACTTGTTTATAACTTGCGCCAGGGTCTGTTCCTGTGCCGGTGACAACATAAACTTGTCGGATAAGTCATCGGCTTTGAAACTATGCGCTCCACTTATATTTCCAAGGGTGTTAGCATGGTCATGCTCATACGTAGACGATAGAAATGCATTAATGGACAAACCACCACCATCCCGGTTGGAATTGAGATAGGCTGGGGCACAGTCCTATAAAAAACACACTAGCCAATCGTGGACAGGGTGCCTTTTGTACACGAGTATGAGACACACCATCACTGGCTAGCCAGCGTGTTATTCATGCTTTGACAGCAGAGAATCTTTAAACAAAAAATTGCAGCTCAGTGTTGCACCCAGGGGTTTTTTGGACCGATTATAATTATCATAATAGTACAACCATGATATACATACCCACCTTTAATTTTTGGACTAAATATTTTTGACGTGTTTAGTATTCACGCGAATGTTTAGTGAGCAATGTGAAACACTTGAAAATATACCCAAGAACAATTATAAATACAATTGAGTAAAAATTGTAGAGGCCTTTTTATTTTTTACTCATACATATTATTTAAATGTAATAATTGAATTTTAAAAAATAGTTTACTGTTGCAACCATTGTATGTGTAATACTTTGATTTGGTGATATCTAGGTATTTTTTGTTTACCTCTTCATTCATAAACATTTGCCAGTGACCTGTATCATTTAATTGATGGTCAGAGTCAATATGCTTAATAATTATCAGGATAATAAAGCAATAGTTTATCAGTTTATACATAATTCACCAGTTTGTTAATACATAATGCGCCTAGTTAGCCAGTGACCTGTATCATTTAATTGATGGTCAGAGTCAATATGCTTAATAATTATCAGGATAATAAAGCAATAGTTTATCAGTTTATACATAATTCACCAGTTTGTTAATACATAATGCGGGATCAATGTCCTGTATTGAATTAATTAAAGATACGCGTATTTTAGATATAATATTTATATAGTGTATTAAATTAAATAAAATAAAATTTATCTTTAATAGATGTCCTACACATTATGTCAAAAAAATAATTTATTCAGAATTCTTTTTAAATATTAAAATTATTTTTCCCAAGGTTAAGCATATTGCGGAAATATGATGATATATTGAAACTTTAGCGGAAACTTAGAACCGGTTTTATAACTAAATTATGGGTTAAGGTATTAATCCTAGGAATCCTATGACAACAATGAAATCAATTAATATAACTTCAAAACTTGATAAATAGGTTTTAG
>CAJPVJ010000577.1:0-22915 GCA_905397405.1 Oppiella nova
AACATTATATACTTCTAAATTTCAATGACAAAATGAGGATGTCAGCGATAGTTAAACGTGAATTTAGCAAGCTAGTTTACTTGATTCGCCAAGTTTAGTCAATTCAAAATGTTAATTGTGTTACTAGCTAACTAATCATAACAATTAGAACCACTCAATCGAGATTCGTGACTCGATGTTCCCTACTAAAAGTTAATAGAGTAAAATAATTAAATAAATGAATAAAATAATAATTTGTTATTTATCTACATTGGATGTCATTGATCATAAGGTTGGGTCAGAAAAGGGTTGGCTTTTATTGTTGGCGAATGTTTCTCATCAATAGGTTTCGTGGGATACAAGTTTGTATCAATTGTATCAAAAGTGCCCTGTACATATAACACTTCAGTTTAATAAAATCTTTTTCTTGTTTACAGATTCTATCATTTATAGTGTATTTTCCCTAACTGTTATCAAAATGAAATTAATATCATCTTTAATAGCCTATTAATTTAATAGATTAAAAAGTAAAAATTAGATTATTTTTTGATAAAAGTAAATAATATTATTAATTTATATAAATAATTAAATAAAATACTTTATATAATAAGGTTACGATAATTATGATAATTATGGTTTATTTAATAAATATCTTATTATAATAATTTATTATTAATAATTAATAAATGTTTTCATATAAAAGCATAATTAACATTATTACTTTATTTTTCTGCCATTACTATTCATTACACTATTATTCCCTGTTTAATTGAGATTAAGTGCAATATTTGCATTTAATTATGATGTATTTAAACTTACTAATATAGTTATCAATAATATTTAATAAAATATGAAAGTACATTCAAATTCAAATGTTATTTGCTTAAACAAAGTATTGCCAAGATGTTTAATTATACCTAGAGCTGGTACTCATTTCTACACAATTGGTCTCGCATTTTATAAACCACAAAATTTTGTGGTTACAAGAAAATCATATAACCAACCTACTTTTATCTTGATATTTGTGATATTATATTTAATGTTAAGGTTAACGATATTATGTGTACTCCCGGAACAGAATCAGCAATTTTATGTTATATTTGGTGATCCAAACTATTTTACTAATATCAGGATACATTTGTCATTCTTATGTATTTCAGCCGGAATTATAAGCATTTCATCACAATTTCTAAACTATCATAATTATGTTCGGGGTATAAAGCCCAAAGATTTAAATGTATTTTTAATGCTTTCTGGTTTCATAAGTCCTGCGAGTATTGGTATTTATGACAAATTAATTGTCTATAAATTAGTCAGATTTAGCCGTAAATTAATTGCGTTTACAGAGTGTATAATATTTATAATGATTTTCGCATTCATGTTTTATGGGTTGTCAATACTGTTTTTAAATGTACCTTTATACCAATTTATTATCTACAGTATACCTCATACTATTTTAATGACCATGGCATGTAACTATGTGAATCGTATTATAATCTGGCAATTAGTTTACTATACAAGCATTACATATTATTTATCTGAAAAAATTAAGTCAATTAATTGTTTATTGTGTACCAATAGAAAAGGGACATCAACTAGATTTATTACTAAAATTATTCACAAGCTTAATAATTTATTCTTAGAAATCAACGATTATAACAATAATTATTGGACATATTTTTTGGGCATTTATTGGTTATGTATCACTGTGGTTTTAACAATGTTCATTTTAACATTGTTATTTTCAACTATAAAGTTATTCACGAGATTTCAAATATTAATAATGACAGTAGAATATTTGATGACCCTGTTTATAATCATTCATTATTCAGCCCAGCTACATAAACATAGTGTCAATTCTCATAAACTGCTTTTGCATTACATACATAATAAGCATAATAATATATCACTTAAATCCAAGTTAAAAGTATAAATGATAGATTGATTCAAATTTGTAAAAAGGTTTTGTCAAATTTTATTGTTTGTCCCAATAGTTGATGTCATTTCACGAAAGGTTGGCTCAGAAAAGGGTTGGCTTTTACTGTTGGCAGCTATTTCTCATCGATAGGTTTCGAGGTTTTAAAGTATGTACTTGCTAAATTATAATGGATATATTCATAAACATTTTATTTATTATTTACAGATTCTATCATTTATAATGTATTTTTTACTTAAAGCTGTCAAAAAGAAATTTTTAAAATAATTATAAGAATAATTTTTTAAAATTATTGACATATGTGTTATGATAAATAGATTAATTGGACTTATTTTAGATTTGATAGCTCATAATTCTTTAATAAAAATAAAAATAATTTTTTATATAATAATGTTACTACATGTATTTGACTATAATTATAACAAGAACTAATTTCTATTTAATTATAGCTTAATTCCAGACTATTATTACAAATTTGTAAATTAATAAGAACTAAATATATTTCCTAAATGTTATAACTATTGGACATTTAGTGAACATTTGTTACTAACATATAATTGTAACAATATCAAGGATCCTACGTTAATATATACAGTATGTAATTATTTAGATGTACTAAATATGTATCTAATTAATTATTACAATATAATTAACGTTACGCTAAACAATTAGCTGGACTAATTTGTTTTTATATTCTTTCCATAATTAAGCTATAAATTATAATGCACTAAGTAGCATGCTCTCATTTTATCAAATAGATATTGATAATTGTGATAATACAGTATTTTTCTATATAATATTACTAACAATTTGCAATAATAAAAGTAACCGAATGGCCACTATTAGTATTTTATATTTAACAATCATTAGCATCGGACATAAGAATTTGCTTATATTTTTATATTATGTTATGACTTACACTTTATTAACTTTCAACTCATAATCACAGCGATTAACTTGTATGACATTATCGCTCAATAGACTACTATTACTGAAACATATTATGAGATCTAATACCATGGTTAGAATAAAACTAATGACATTTACAGAGAATCTAATGTCAAAACAATTTAATAGTTGTGGTCTTATATTTTTATACAGGCTATTCTAGTATAAAAATATAATGCAAGTACGTTATATTAGTACTCTATAGTTAACAGGTTAATATGTTCAATTTATGTCACAAAAAAAATTATACTAAACCTACGTAGTAAAGACACTTAACTTTATAATATTATTTAAAATGTCAATATCTTTATATGAAAACATATTAATGTTAATTCATATTAAAATGCATGCAATTAAACATTTAGATTAGTACTAAAATATTATCGCCATTATAATTATACTGTATTATAATATTAAGTTGAAGATATACAGTATAATTATAATGGCGATAATATTTTAGTACTTTTATTATTGCAAATTAAGTTAGTAATATTATGTAGAAAAATACTGTATTATCAGAATTATCAATATTTATTTGATAAAATGAGAGCATGCTACTAAATTATTTATCTCATGGCATATACAGTAAATATATTTATTATAAAAATGAAAACCTATCCAAAATCAACAATGTTAACAAATAAAGTGTTACCTTGCTCATTGGTGATAGTAGGTGCTGGCACCCATTTCTACAGTATTGGTCTTTCACTGTATAAACCATTGAATGTCAAAAACAGATCACTAATTAACCACCCTGTAATTATATCTACATTTATTGTCATTTACTTTATCATAAGGTTCACAATATTACTTGTAATACCTGAGCAACGCCCACAATTTTATGCCATAGTTGGTGATCCAAAATATTTTGTTAATATTAGTACCCAGGTATATGTGTTATCTATTGTGGCCGGGCTGATAGCAATTGGCTCACAATTACTAAATTACTATAACTTTATAAATGGTATAAAACCGCGAGATTTACGCTTATTTTCAATGCTTTCGGGTTTAATAACACCGAAAAGCATTGGTATTGACGACAAACTACTTGTGTATAAATTGTTACGATTTAGCCGTAAATTCATTGCAATCACAGAATATTCTGTAAACTTAATGGTGTTTGTATTTATGGGTTATACCTTATCTATATTCGTATTAAATGAGACAATATACCAGATGCTTTTGTATGGTATACCACATACTATATTAATAACATTGGTATGTAATTACATAAATCGGATTATTATCTGGCAATTAGCCTACTTTGCAATTATTACATATTATTTGACGGAAAAAATAAAATCAATTAATATTAAGATACCAAATAAGGGAAAAATGAAAACTTCAATTAATTTTACAAAACTCATACATCAATTAAATCATATTTATCTGGAGATCAATGAATATAACCGTAACTATTGGTCAATATTTTTAGGCATTTATTGGATACTAATCACATTAATTGTTACTATACTCACATTTTCAATAATATTATCAACAAGTGTATTTTTCACGAGAATGCAATTGCTAATAATGACCATGGAATTTACACTTACCCTGCTAATAATCATAAACTACTCTGCTAAACTTCACGATAATAGCGTATACTCTTATAAACTATTTAATTCACATTTTGTTCACAAAAATACAATGCCCATTTTCATTAAATTAAAAGTTAGTATATTTCATAATTTTACAAAATAAATAAATTTTAAATAATATTTATTGTTTGTCCCAATAGTTGATGTCATTCATGGAAAGGTTGGGTCAGAAAAGGGTTGGCTTTTACTGTTGGCGACTGTTTCTCATCGACAGATTCCGCGGATATAAAGTCAGAATTAATTTGATTTTTAAAAAATAATTAATTATTTTTAAAATTTATTATGTTGCTTTCAGATCCTACTATTTATCCCATATTTCTTTCTGAAATTTGTCCAGAACACTTATTTGAAGTAATCATGTGGCTTACTTGTTAATGTAATGTTAATAGCTTACAGTACACAAGTAGTTTTAGTATTTAATGAATCTAATTGAATTTACTGTATATAATATATAATTTATTCCATAAAAGTTCGTAAATAAATAATATAATTTATTTATTTTATTGTTATTAATAATTTATTTATTTATTTAATTTTGAATAAATTAATCTACTGTACATAAAATTTACAGTGCCATTTTTAAATCTATTTAAATATAGTTTTAATCAATTTATAAAACAATTATTTACACAAAATATATCTCTTATGATGATTATCATGCAATTCATTATAAACATCAAATAAAATAATACCTGACATTAAAGCACCGATTATTATTAAAAACATGCCGTATGTAAACAGAGCTCTTGACCAGAAATATGACCATGCTGAATATATTGAGGGATTTTTATCACAACCAACTATTGGTGCGTCTAATGTGGACACCGGGGACCTCATAGCCAATGAAGTAATACAGAGTCCCGGAAATGCGAATACATTACAGACTCCCAGTGAGCTCACAAACCCGAGCACTATATATAGGTTTGGTATGATCATGGTCACAATCAGGACCATTAAGTTTAAAAATGACTTTATCACAAAGTGGTACCAAAAGTCACCACGGTCACTTTTATTTATGAATAACACAGAATTCAAGGATTTTATGGTATTTTTCATATTAAATCATTTGTTACTTGTTGATTTATTAACATAATTTATAAAATATGTACTATATTTAAATAAAAGATTATTAAAGCTTGAATACTCTTAAGCAGTATACTTCATATAAATTATTATACAGTATTTAAATTAATAATATATAAATTTTTATAATTTATAATCATTTGTTTGAAAATATTGTTTTAGGAGTTCCGTATTACATGAATCGGGAGTATATAGGAAATGGAGCAAGGATGTAGTATACTTACCAATACACGGGGTTCCTCTATTAATTTAGAGGGGAAAGGGATTAAAACTATAAAGGTGGACTACAAACGATTTTTATTTGAAAATATCTATGGTTTAGGTTTACTATTTGTATTTGGTGCGTTGATTTCTATAATTATTTTAATTGAGTTTATATCTAAAATGTTTTTAAAATTACTTAAGTGAATTTAAAAAACACCGTAATAAATCTATAATATAAATAATTATAGATTTGTATTATAATTATTTATTATTTGTTATATTAATAAACTATTATTGTGCATACAATAATTAAAATCATATTAACTTATTTTTTTATAAAAAGTAAAAAATATTTATATTTTATTGATCTATACCTAAATTTTGTTTATAAGTTTATAATTAAATATTTTTTATGTTTTATGAACTATAATTTATTATTGCACATAAAAATTAAATGTCTACCCATAAATCTAATTAAGCACATAAGTTTTTTATTTAACAAACATATAAATTTTTGTGCTTTGAAATTAACATACTTTTTCTTATTTTTACTTTTGCACGTTATAATATAATTAAACAATTTAATTGATCAAATGATCATGTTTTTGTTTTTCATAAAAATAGTAATAATTTGTTTTGACTATAAATTAAGTAATTTTTCTCATAATTTCATTCTTATCATTTTAAGTCTATACAATATTTTTATATTAATACTCATAGTATATTAGTAATATAATACACAGTATATATCATAAATTTATATCTAGTATTTTATAGTATCTTGACTGTCTCACTTGTATTTGTAATGAATTTCTACAAAAATGTATGACCATAATTGTATTTCATATAAACCTGATGAAATATTAAATATATCCTACTCTAACCAAACACTTATTATTCACCCAATCTCTGCCCCGCCATTTATCATTTTATTGTAAGTAATTATTTGTATATTGAATAATATATATAATCAATGAACTGTTTTGGATTCAAAGTAAAATCAATGAATTATTATATGTAATATGTGGTACATTGTTTCGCTTGGTGTTTGAATTTGCACTCAAATATCAATTTAAGTATGTAAATGACATGGGTTATCTTTGCATTTCTATTTAAATTCTCTTTAGAAATGTTTAATTAATTGATATATTTTAGTATCAAATTGAGAGCACCTCCAGAGGATATTTATGCGATGATTGATGGCATGTATAGAAACGGATGGGATATAGTAATAACAACTTTACTTACGAGTCATTACATGAAATACTCATCAATGCTCACACAATTAGGAATGTCATTAAGACTAACCGATTGTATCGATTTCATTGACATCAATAGTATCGCAGCCAAGACATGGAAGGGTGACATCAACTCATCCTGGTTCACATACATCCATACCTTTCCCTTTATCGTTTGGATATGTATTGTAAATGCATTAAATATCTTATCCATTGTATCGTATCTACAAAATTCACTAAAACCTATGATTAGTAATAGCATCTATGAATATTTCTGGAATTATTACACAATTCCAATGAGCAAGTCAATTCAAACTTTTATGCAAAAGCAAAAACGTAACCTACTTTTTGGTTTATTATTAATCGTCTCATTCTTCATAACCACACTCTTTGCGGCCGTACTATTGGATCATATGGTCACACCTGTGCCCGTCCTATGCATCGACACCATTGAACAGTTGGCTCAGAGGACAGATATACAGGTTGTTACTCGAGATGACGGGCCTTTCATTAAATACATTAATAGCAATCAAAACAGTGTTTCTAAAGCTATTGACGATAAACTTATAAAATATGTGAACTTTGAAGACATTAAACATTTAGTGATGTCTGGTCTTAGGAACGGTTCAATTGCTTACATCCATTATGGGCTACAACTTCAATATTATTTGCAAGAATTCACACAAATGCAGGAATTGGAGCATAAATATAGTGATCGACTCATAGATTTAGTTCATATATCCCGGAGCACTGAGAGTGAGCCATATTATCTCATTTTAAATGAGGCCACAAAATATATAACTATTTTAAATGATTTGAATAAAATGTAAGATTTTAATTATATAGATATTTATTTTGTTTAACTAATTTTAGCTTAATTTAGGGTTATATTACTTCGTGAATCGGGATTATATGGGAAATGGAGTGAAGATATACTTAACTATAGGCATAACATTTCTGAGCAAGTTCACTTTATAAAGAAAGAAAGTCAACATATTTTGTTGGATTACAAACCACTTATAATTGAAAACTTCTATGGCTTATATTTAATGTATGTTTTATTTTCATGTATTTCTGTAATAATTATTTCGGTTGAATTAATTTCAATAATTTTCAAGTAATAAAATTTATTGATTATTTTAAATTTTATTATATAATTGAATTTACTGGTACATTATAGTATAATATAAGTGTTTATTGTTTTATTGTTAAAGTTTGTACTTGTTAAATTATAATGGATATATTCATAAAGATTTTATTTATTATTTACAGATGTATTTTTTGCTTAAGGTTGCCAAAAATAATTTTTTTAAAAAATTATAATAAAAATAATTGTTTAAAATTATCGACATATTTGTTAAATAGATTAATTGGACTTAATTTAGATTTAATAGCTCATAATTCTTTAATAAAAATAAAAATAATTTTTTTATATACAATAATAATTTTATTTCATGTATTTAACTATAATTATACTAAGAACTAATTTCTATTTAATTATTGCTTAATTCCAGACTATTATTACAAATTTGTAAATTAATAAGAACTAAATATATTTCCTAAATGTTATAACTATTGGACATTAAGTGAACATTTGTTACTAACATCTAATTGTAACAATATCAAGGATCCTACGTTAATATGTATGAAATTATTTAGATGCACTAAATATGTTTCTAATTAATTATTACATATAATTTACATTACGTTAAACAATTAGCTGGACTAAATGTTTTTATATTCTTTCTATAATTAAGTTATAAATTATAATGCCCTCAATTATTTACCTCATGGCATATAAATATAATATTAATTATAAAAAATGAAAACCTATCCAAAATCAACAATGTTAACAAATAGAGTGTTATAAAAGTCAATAATATTATTAATTCATATAAATAATTAAATAAATACTTTATATAATATGGTTACAATAAGTATGATAATTATGGTTTATTTAATAAATAGCATCCAAAAATCAATAATGTTTTCGTATAAAAACATAATTAACATTATTACTTTATTTTTCTGTCATTACTATTCATTACACTACTATTCTCTGTTTAATTGAAATTAAGGGTAATCATCGTATTTAATTTGCATTTGAAACAACAACATTTAATTATGATGTGTTTAAACTTACTAATATAGTTATCAATAATATTTAATAAAATATGAAAGTACATTCAAATTCAAATGTTATTTGCTTAAACAAAGTATTACCAAAATGTTTAATTATACCCAGAGCTGGTACTCATTTCTATACAATTGGTCTTACATTTAATAAACCACTAAATATCGTGGTTACAAGAAAATTATGTAATCAACCTACTTTTATCTTGATATTTGTGATATTATATTTAATGTTAAGGTTAACGATATTATGTGTACTACCGGAACAGAATCAGCAATTTTATGTCATATTTGGTGACATAAACTATTTTACGAATATCAGGATACATTTGAATTTGTTATGTATTTCAGCCGGAATTATAAGCATTTTATCACAATTACTAAACTATCATAATTATGTTCGGGGTATAAAGCCCAAAGATTTACGCGTATTTTTAATGCTTTCTGGTTTCATTAGTCCTAAGAGTATTGGTATTCATGACAAACTAATTGTCTATAAGTTATTAAGATTTAGCCGTAAATTAATTGTTTTTACAGAGTGTATAGTATTTATCATGATTTTTGCATTCATGTTTTATGAGGTTTCAATACTGTTTCTAAATGTACCTTTATACCACTTCATTTGCTATAGTATGCCGCATATTATTTTAATGACTATGGCATGTAACTATGTTAATCGTATTATAATCTGGCAATTGGTTTACTATACCATCATTACATACTATTTAACAGAAAAAATTAAATCAATTAATTGTTTATTGTGTACCAATAGGAAAAGCACATCAACTAGAAATATTACTAAAATTATACATAAACTTAATAATTTATTTTTAGAAATCACCGATTATAACAATAATTATTGGACATATTTTTTGGGCATTTATTGGTTATGTATCACTGTGGTTTTAACAATGTTCATTTTAACATTGTTATTTTCAACTATAACGTTATTCACGAGATTGCAAACATTAATAATGACAGTAGAATATTTGATGACCCTGTTTATAATCATTCATTATTCAGCCCAGCTACATAAACATAGTGTCAATTCTCATAAACTGCTTTTACATTACATACATAATAAGCATAATAATATATCACTTAAATCCAAGTTAAAAGTATAAATGATAGATTGATTCAAATTTGTAAAAAGGTTTTGTCAAATTTTATTGTTTGTCCCAATAGTTGATGTCATTTCACGAAAGGTTGGCTCAGAAAAGGGTTGGCTTTTACTGTTGGCAACTATTTCTCATCGATAGGTTTCGAGGCTTTAAAGTATGTACTTGCTAAATTATAATGGATATATTCATAAACATTTTATTTATTATTTACAGATTCTATCATTTATAATGTATTTTCTGCTTAAAGCTGTCAAAAAGAAATTTTTAAAATAATTTTTTTATATAATAATGTTATTACATGTATTTGACTATAATTATAACAAGAACTAATTTCTATTTAATTATTGCTTAATTCCAGACTATTATTACAAATTTGTAAATTAATAAGAACTAAATATATTTCCTAAATGTTATAACTATTGGACATTAAGTGAACATTTGTTACTAACATCTAATTGTAACAATCTCAAGGATCCTAAGTTAATATGTATGAAATTATTTAGATGTACTAAATTCTAATTAATTATTAGTAATAATTTATTACAGTATAATTAACATTACGTTAAACAATTAGCTGGACTAATTTGTTTTTATATTCTTTCCATAATTAAGCTATAAATTATAATGCACTAAATTATTTATCTCATGGCATATACAGTAAATATATTTATTATAAAAAATGAAAACCTATCCAAAATCAACAATGTTAACAAATAAAGTGTTACCTTGCTCATTGGTGATAGTAGGTGCTGGCACCCATTTCTACAGTATTGGTCTTTCACTGTATAAACCATTGAATGTCAAAAACAGATCACTAATTAACCACCCTGTAATTATATCTACATTTATTGTCATTTACTTTATCATAAGGTTCACAATATTACTTGTAATACCTGAGCAACGCCCACAATTTTATGCCATAGTTGGTGATCCAAACTATTTTGTTAATATTAGTACCCAGGTATATGTGTTGTCTATTGTAGGCGGGCTGATAGCAATTGGCTCACAACTACTAAATTACTATAACTTTAGAAATGGTATAAAACCGCGAGATTTGCGCTTATTTTCAATGCTTTCGGGTTTAATAACACCGAAAAGCATTGGTATTGACGACAAACTACTTGTGTATAAATTGTTACGATTTAGCCGTAAATTCATTGCAATCACAGAATATTCTGTAAACATAATGGTGTTTGTATTTATGGGTTATACGCTATCTATATTCATATTAAATGAGACAATATACCAAATGCTTTTGTATGGTATACCACATACTATATTAATAACATTGGTATGTAATTACATAAATCGGATAATTATCTGGCAATTAGCCTACTTTGCAATTATTACATATTATTTGACGGAGAAAATAAAATCAATTAATAGTCAAATAATAAATAAGGGAAAATTGAAAACTTCAATTAATTTTACAAAAATCATACATCAATTAAATCATATTTATCTGGAGATCAATGAATATAACCATAACTATTGGTCAGTATTTTTAGGCATTTATTGGATACTAATTACATTAATTGTTACTATATTCACATTTACCATACTATTTTCAACAAGTGTATTTTTCACGAGAATGCAATTGCTAATAATGACCATGGAATTTACACTAACCCTGCTAATAATCATAAACTATTCTGCTAAACTTCACGATAATAGCGTATACTCGTATAAACTATTTAATTCACATTTTGTTCGTAACATTAAAATGTCCATGGTCATTAAATTAAAGGTTAGTATATTTCATAGTTTTCAAAATTAAGAAATCAAAATAATATTTATTGTTTGTCCCAATAGTTGATGTCATTCATAGAAAGGTTGGGCCAGAAAAGGGTTGGGTTTTACTGTTGGCGACTGTTTCTCATCGATAGATTCCGCGGATATAAAGTCAGAATTAATTTGAATTTTTTAAATAATTAATTATTTTTAAACTTTATTATATTGTTTTCAGATCCTACTATTTATCCCATATTTTTTCCTGAAAATTGTCCAGAACACTTATTTGAAGTAATCAAATAACTTACTTGTTAATGTAATGTTAACATCCTAAAGTACACCACTAGTTATAGAATGCATTAACAAAACTTTTAAAATTTTAAAAATAGCGATGTATTAAATCTACAATTTTATTAAAAGTACACAACACCAGTAATATAAACTTTTAATACTAAAATTAGTGACATTGAAATTACAAGCTATTATTTTATTAATCACACAAAATTACACATTTAACTATTAATGTGTTAAGATTTATTTACTTTAAAAACTAATAATTTCTAGTATTTACTTCAAAATATCAATGATTAAGCAAAATATTCATGAATTAAATGAACAACATTTGTATTATAGTAAATTATTCATTAAGGATTAAAAATGCTAGTGTTGTATTAAATGATAAATAATTACTATGTCTTACAACGCTAGCTTGGCTCTGGAGCTATAGTATGTTAATGTATGAGTTATAGTATTTAATGGATCTAATTGAATTTATATATTATATAATTTATTCCGTAAAAGTTTGTAAATAAATAAATTAATATAATTTATTTATTTTATTGTTATTAATAATTTATTTAAATTATCTAATTTCGAATAAATTAATTTACTGTACATAAAATTTACAATGCAATTTTTATCTATTTAAATATAGTTTTAATTAATTTATAAAACAATTATTTACACAAAATATATCTCTTATGATGATTATCATGCAATTCATTATAAACATCAAATAAAATAATACCTGACAGTAATACACCGACTATTATTAAAAACACACCGTATGTAAACAGAGCTCTTGACCAGAAATATGACCAAGCTGAATATATTGAGGTATTTTTATCACAACCAACTATTGGTGCGTCTAATGTGGACACCCGGGACCTCATAGCCAATGAAGTAATACAGAGTCCCGGAAATGCGAATACATTACAGACTCCCAGTGAGCTCACAAACCCGAGCACTATATATAGGTTTGGTATGATCATGGTCACAATCAGGACCATTAAGTTTAAAAATGTCTTTATCACAAAGTGGTACCAAAAGTCACCATNCGGGACCTCATAGCCAATGAAGTAATACAGAGTCCCGGAAATGCGAATACATTACAGACTCCCAGTGAGCTCACAAACCCGAGCACTATATATAGGTTTGGTATGATCATGGTCACAATCAGGACCATTAAGTTTAAAAATGTCTTTATCACAAAGTGGTACCAAAAGTCACCATGGTCACCTTTATTTATAACCAGTTTTGTTGCATCTATTAGGAATATAATGTTATCAAATAAATTAAAATTAAAATTTAAAAATAATATAAACTTAATATTTAGTTCAAATTAAGTTTAAGCTACAATTTAAATTAATTGTACCAGGATGTTTACGGATAATTTTGACAAACGTATTGGAAGTTATTAACATAATTGGCGGATAAGAGGCAATCATTTTAATAATTAGGGCCACAATACCGACGCAAACTACCGGATCATTCGGGTTATACATTAGCATTACGTCCGACGCCACTGCACTGCCATAAGTGGAGTAACCATATGTGCCGGATATGCAATACACCACAAACAACACCGTGAATGTGAGCATGGCTGTTTTTGTGAAATTGACAATTGATTTGTGTGACAGTGAGGCATAGGCTGGTACTATGATCTCATGGGTCTGGTATGCAAACACCACCACTGGAAGGGTAGCTATTAATTTGATTACGCTTTCCGGGTGTGTCCTTATAGGTACCGGTGCTTTAGATAGTTGATAATATTGGTATATATTTAGGAATATTATATAAAATGTTGCGAAAACACCTAGATAACAATTAAATTCACATAAATAAACTATATTAACATAATAAACTTAAAATCTATTTTAATTACATTACCAAGCACATTTACGTATTTTAAAAACTCCAAACGTCTAAAATATGTCATGGGCCATATGATAAATACTGTGGTGATGGTTACAGTGGCCTTACGATCCAGGTAAAAATAATAACAAAACTTGGGTCCAATAAATGTGGCAAATATTCTGTCAAATTGGTCGCCAATTATGACCAAAACAGAGACACATAAACATATAAATGATATCATTATCGAAAGTGCGGCCATTTGTCGGACAGTGCGATCGCACATACACTCCAGTACTTCGTGGTATGTGTCCACCCCATGGTGGTCAGCGCAGTATACTAATGTGAACATGGTACTTGCCATTAGTACCATTAGAAATAACTGGATACATGTAGCGTATACAACACCACCCATGTGGTCGTAAGCCATTGGTATATTTAGCAAGGTGATACCTAGCGTGGCATTGACTAATAAGACTGATGCCGTAAACCAGCTAGAACCTTGCTTATTTTTATTATTATATTCATGATTATTAGTTATTAAATCGTTTGAATGTTTTGTTGAATCGTATGAGCCAGGCAAATGCGTATGATCAAGTATATGTAACGTTGACAATACTTTTTCTGGGCAGGTAGCATTATATGACATAATTTTCATGAAAACTTTAGCTGGACAAAACTATAACATTATTTATAATAAGACATTAATTACTATTGTTGAGAAAATTAAAAATGTTCCTGCCTTATATATTTAATAAGAAATAGACATTAATTAAATTAAAAACATTTTTCATTATAAGTGTTTGCAAAAATTAAAACTCTTAAAAGTTTCAAACTATAATTCAAGTTGAACATTTTGATGTATTTTAAAAGGACCTCATGCTTAAAATATGTTTCTATTTTAATATCTCACTGATCATATGTAACATGTTTTATTTTCTAGCCTTTACTATTAATTTTATTAAAATATAGACAATTAATAGAGATAAGTTAACAAATAACACTTGTTATGTACTTTTTTGGGCTTTATTTTAAACTTGAAATTTTCAAGGATATTTTTATACTAAAATACATTATTTTTCAAAATGGAAATTGGTTAATATATTTTTTATAATTAAAAATTGTTTGAAAAATATTTATATATCAAAAGAAAAAATATTATGTTTATTATATGCAAATAAAAAATAATTTTATAAATAATGCTTTTCAAAAAAGTTAACTTTAAATATTTTAACATTACATACTGAAGTAAACAGGTCATTTAAAATAATAAATAAATTTTATTGCGAACATGATAAACATAGGACTATTAAATATAAAAACTATTAAATTTTATTTAGATAAAATTTCTTGAACTCAATTCTTATAAATTAATTTCATATGTTTATTGAGTTGCTGTTTATGGGCAAAACTTTTGTCACAATACTGTTCATCACATTTGTATGGTTTTTGCCTTAAATGAACCTGATTGTGTCGATCGATCTAAAATTTAGATTCTAAATGGTATTTACTGCTTAAGACTTTAACACGGTTTATTTAAAAGCACTGGTAGACAGGCTTACCTTCATGTAAACACGGATTATTTACTGTTTTAATGCATTGTATAATTATATATTTAATTGTTCATGTACAATGTAAAAATTTTATTATAAATAATAATTAAAATGTAAATTTTCTAATAACATAAGCGTGTGATTAATTTATAAATGTAAATATTTGATGTGTAAAATATAGAACATTTACAAAACATTATATTGGTATATTAATTGTATTTTAATTTTAACATTTAAAATATATTTATATTTTACACAAAGTATGTTATATAAATATTTTAAAACAAGTTTTATATAACAATTTGTATGTAAATATATAATATACAGAATTTAACTTAAAGTGATACAATTGGTGATACAAGTGACATACACATAATATACTGTATATATAATGCAAAATATCTGAGAAAGGAATATGAGATGAGTCTCCAAAAATTGCTTTAATTTTAACTTTCTATAATGTTTTCGAACTTTACATTTAAGATTTAAGATTAAAGATTAAAGTTTTAAATCATTTTTTTGGAGACTAATCTTATATTCCTTTCTCAGATATAATACTGAATTCTTATTTGTTAATTTAAATATATAAGATTAAAACATAAATCATGAAGATTTGCACAAAAAGTGTTTCTGATGTTGACCATCACTTAAATCATTATAAGTTTCATATAAAACAATAACAAACATGAAAACACCGGTTATGATCACAAACATGCCATAAGTAAACAAAATACGGGTCCATAAAAAATATGGATACCCTGTATCATTTTTAAAATTTTCATTGATATCAAGTGATTTGTCTGTTGTGGTTAATTGAGGTCTCATAGCCAGGGAAGTCATACAGAGTCCCGGAAATATAAATAAGTCCATAAAAAATATGGATACCCTGTATCATTTTTAAAATTTTCATTGATATCAAGTGATTTGTCTGTTGTGGTTAATTGAGGTCTCATAGCCAGGGAAGTCATACAGAGTCCCGGAAATATAAATACATTACAGACCGCGAGTGAACTAGTTAGCTTGATCACTATATTCAAGTTTGGTATGATTTCTGTCATCACCAGGGCCAATATGTTTAACAGAGTTGTCATTAATATACGGTACCAAAAATCGTCTTTCTCATCGCCAGTTAAATAAACGTCTGAATTACCTATATCAATTATAATATTTAATTAATATAATTATCAAATGAATTTATTGTTTTATTTATAATAATTAGCCCTATTTGAACATCAAGGTTGCTTAGACTAACCTTTAATTCCCTAAGACTAACCTAAGGACTTTAATTCAGATATAGTGAAATAAATAAATATACAAGTATAACAAAATTATACATACACCGTTTTTTACAGAGTATTTTGACCAAGGTATCACGACATGTAAACATTGCGGGCGGATAAGTAGCTATCATTTTGATAATCAGGGCCACCATTCCGGCGCACACAACCGGGTCCCTCGGATTATACATTAACATGACATCCGACATCACTCTATTACCAAACGCAGAGTAGCCATATGTCCCGGCTATACAATATACTACAAACAGCACCGTTAGCGATAGGACAGTTGACTTTATGAAAGTGTTAATAGATTTGTTTGACAATGATGAGTAGGCTGGTATTACTATTTCATGAGTCTGGTATGCATATGTCAGTATTGGTAGAGCTGCTATTAATTTGATTAAATTATCAGGGTAAGTAGTTATAGGACCTGGCACGACATCAAGCTGATAGTATTCGTAGATATTTAGAAATACTATATTAAATGTTGCAAAAATTCCTAGATACAAAAAATCATCAAAAACTTAAATATCATTTCTAATGTAACAACTCTATATCTTACCAAGCACATTTATATATTTTAAAAATTCCAAACGCTTAAAATATGTCATTGGCCATATGACGATAATTGTAGTGGCAGTAATAGTGAACTTACGATCCAGGTAAAAATAATAACAAAACTTGGGACCAATAAATGTGGCGAATATTCTATCAAATTGGTCGCCAATTATGACCAAAAGTGCGATACAAAAGCCAAAACAGGCGATCATTATAGACAGCGCCGCCATCTGGCGCACACTGCGCCCACACATACACTCCAACACCTCGTGATACGTGTCCACACTGTAGAGGTCGGCACAGTATATTAATATGATCATGGTGCTTGCCATAATTGCCACAAGTACTACTTGAATGCATGTTGCGTACGCGATTCCGCCTATATGATCGTAGGTATATGGAATATGTAGCAAGGTGACACCTAGTGTGTAGTTTACTATTAAATCATGGTGCTTGCCATAATTGCCACAAGTACTACTTGAATGCATGTTGCGTACGCGATTCCGCCTATATGATCGTAGGTATATGGAATATGTAGCAAGGTGACACCTAGTGTGTAGTTTACTATTAATATAGACGCCACAAACCAGCTAGAACCTTGGTCATTTTTATCTGAATTATCAATGCCGCTATTTTCGATGAGTATAGATTTTGAGTCATAGGTAGAGTTATATGAACCAGATCCAATGTGGTGATCTAAAATATTTAATTCAAAATAATCAATATTGTTTATAATTTTATTTGATTTATATGGGGATATTATTTTATATGCATTGTAAAATTTAGCCAAAACATTAAATATTGTTATAAATTTAATTTATTTACTAGTAAACAAATTTAACTATTTTATTGTATATCCTTACTGTTAATAGTGTCATGGGCAATTGCACTTTTTTCATTAAACATTATTAAATAATTTTAACTTGTATTTAGATGCTTTGTAGTATTAAAAATAAACAGTGAATAAAATGTAACTGGTGTATTCTAGCAATATAAATAGGAACAAAATAATAATGAAAATTAATTTATAACATTTTAGTTAATAAAATTTATGTTTGCATATTTTATTAGAATCTTCATAATTATTAATAAATGGTAAAATTACTATTAAAATCAGGTGATATTTACCTAGTTATTATTGCTAGTGATATATACCATATTGTGTGGTTTTAAATAGAGTCTATAATCCTGGCACATGTTTTCAGACATATAAACAAATCTTCAAAACATGTCATAACTTGTAATTACTAACGGAAACTAACGTTTAGTTGAATTACACATAATTGTTTGTTATTTTAATATATAAAAATTTTACTAACCACAAATAACTATTTATTATATTGTAATTAAGATATTTTTTAATTTTTTAATATTTTTTATATGTTTAAAATAAACTAAAATTATGTTCCAATGTTTCATAAATATGTCAAATCAATCAGATAGAAATACATTATTAAATCAAATATTTTAAATCATATTTTATTTAATTTTAGCCACATATTGTAATATCAGTATAAATTTAATATAATTGTAGATAATTTAGAGGTAAAAGCTTTTGTAAATTACAAACCAAAACTATAACCCATTTGTTACGTAAATGTGGGTAAAAATTAATAAGTATTCTGGAAACACGATGTATGAAAACATGATAATTTTAATGTTAATTCAATAATAATATAATAATATAATACCCTAATAATATAAAATATTATACAATAATTTAATTTAATATTTTAAAGTAATTATAATAAACAATTGTGTTTCTTAATAATGACTTATAATTTTAAATGTCAATGACAAATATATTGTAGTAAATTTTAAAAACCAATGTAATGTAATGTAAATCTTAAATGTTAATTCAAATAAGATTTAAGCTCGGTATTTTGTATGTATAAATCAAAACACCCATCAACTTTTACACAAAAGGTGTTTCCCATTCTCATTACTAAAATCCTTATATACTTGATATAAAATGATTACAAACATTACAACCCCTGTTATTATTATAAACGCTCCATATATAAATAAGGAACTTGTCCATATAAATGGTGACCCTGTATCTTTTGTAACATTTTCATTACAACTGATATCTACGGGTGATTTACGTATCAATATTCGTAGTCTCATAGCCAGTGAAGTCATACAGAGTCCCGGAAATATAAATACATTACAAACGGCTAATGCGCTCAATAGACTGATAGCTATATTGAGGTTTGGTATAAACAAGGCCATCATTAGGGTCAGTATGTTCAATATAGTGTTTATGATAATACGGCACCAGTATTCACTTTTATCATTGTTTAATTCGCCCAGTTTTGTAGTTTCTAAAAATACGATAGTTAATAAATAATATTTTAGCTACGTTTAAAAGTATAATGATAAATTACTAACAAACTTTACCTGGTTGTTTACGAAATATATTGACAAACGTGTCTCGACAGGTGTACATAACCGCAGGATACGTAGCTATCATTTTGATAATCAGAGCTATAATACCGGCGCAAACAACCGGATCCTTCGGGTTATACATTAGCATTACGTCCGGCGCTACAGTACTGCCAAACGTGTAGTACCCGTATGTGCCGGCTATGCAATACACAATAAACAGCACCGTTAGCGACATTATTGCTGATTTTAAAAATGTGGTAGTTGATTTGTTAGCCAATGAGGCGTACGCTGGCAACACTATCTCTTGGGACTGGTATGCCAGTGCCACCACTGGTAAGGCAGCTATTAATGTAAGATAGTTATCGGGACTTGTCTTGATGGGCCCCGGTATGACATCGAGCCGGTAGTATTCGTACACATTTAGAAATAATATACTAAATGTTGCGATAACTCCTAAAATATAAATTAAAAAAATTTATGATTAATATATTCATACAAATTCTTTTTTAATTAAAATTAAATTTCCCACCTAGAACATTTACATAACGCAAAAAGTCCAACCGTTTAAAATATGTCATAGGCCATATGATGACTAATGCGGTGATCGTTATCGTAAATCTACGATCCAGGTAGAATTTGTGACAAAAATGTTTGCCAACAAAAGTAGCGAGCATTCTGTCAAATTGATCGCCAATTATCAGTAAAAATGTGATACAAATCCCGAAACAAGTAATTAATATCGAGAGCGCCGCCACCTGGCGGACAGTGCGCCCACACATACACTCCAACACCTCGTGGAATGTGTTGACATTGTAGAGGTCAGCACAGTATACCAATATGAGCATGGTGCTCGCCATTATCATCATGACAAGTATCTGGATACAGGTTGAGTAGGCAACTCCGCCCATATGATCGTAGGTTTCCGGAATATTTAGCAAAGTCACCCCGAGAGCGCAATTTATCATGAGAAATGATGTCATAAACCAACTTGAACCTTGTTTACTTTCATTTTTAACTTGATTACTATCAATTATACTTTTATTTTCTATATTTATTATATTGGAGTCATTTATAGACTCATATGAACTAGATTTCGATGAACATTCTAATTCATCCAGTTCCAGACGTTCAATATTATTATATTTGATCTGGATAAATCGGTTAATAATTGCCTGCCGAAATGAATTGTCATTATTAATATCCAATTGATTTTGTGTATTAAAACCAATTTTATTATTATGCGAACGTTTATTAAAATTATAATAAATTATGGGAGATTTTTCGTTGATCATTTTAAAATAATTTTATAGTTTAAATAAATTTTATAGATATAAAATATGTATACTAATTTTAAAGTTGTTATTAATATGATTAATATAACAAATCAAAATGCTAATTGCAAAATTTATTATTACAGTAAGTTATATAATAATACAAAATTATCTAGTTGCAATTATATAAAATATAATATTTATATGTTAGTGTTTTTTGAAATCACGTAAATTCTAGATAAAATCATGTGAGCTTCCGCAAGTGGAAACTACCATGAAATGTTAATTTTATTATAACGGTTATAAATAAATTTGAGTTTACCAGTTAAAATGTATGCATTAATATTATACTATTATTGTCATTTTTATTTGTAATTATGAATGGAGTCTACGATACTGGCACATGTTTTCAAAAATTAAAAACATCTCTGGAAATGACATTAAAATTATTTGATTAAATACTAAACTTATAATTTCATAATGGAAATTATATAATTTGTATATTAACAATTTTAAAATTGACATAATTAAAATAATAGTTTATTATGCATAGCAATAATTTTGAAAAATATTACATTATGTTAGTAAATAAATCATTTATATTTATAACTATTAAGTAAAAGCTAAAACTAATAGCATTTCATGTACAAATAATTAAAATGCTCCACAAATTTACTAAACAAAACTTATATTAATAATTAACTTAAAACACATTTGATTAAACACATACAAATTAATTTATTCATCAAAACATAATATTTATAATTTATTATATTATAACCAATGTTTTCCTGTGGTGTCAAACAAATGACGATAATTGTAGTGGCAGTAATAGTGAACTTACGATCCAGGTACAAATGTTGACAAACTTATTTTAACATTATGTCTATGGTTAGTGATCAATGGTTTTCAGAAATTGTTTATTATAACGAGAGATTTATTATATCGAGAGTTAAGTGTAACTGACCAGTATATAACACTGTAGTTTATAAGTTGCGGGCTGGGAGTAGGAAATCCTATATATAAAAGTGGATCTCTAGTTTGTGACTTATTCTACACATCTGTAAGGTCAATCTTAAACGTCAATTCAAATATGATTTGACCTCTATATTTTGTTAGTAACTTATAAATCAAAACACCCATCAACTTTTACACAAAAGGTGTTTCCCATTCTCATTACTAAAATCTTTATACACTTGATATAAGATGATTACAAACATTACAACACCTGTTATTATTATAAACACTCCATATATAAATAGGGATCGTGTCCATATAAATAGTGACCCTGTATCTTTTGTAACATTTCCATTACAAAATATATCTACGGGTGATTTACGTATAAATACTCGTAGTCTCATAGCCAGTGAAGTCATACAGAGTCCCGGAAATATAAATACATTACAAACGGCTAATGCGCTCAATAGACCGATAGCTATATTGAGGTTTGATATAAACAAGGCCATCATTAGAGCCACTATGTTCAATATAGTGTTGATAATAATACGGCACCAGTATTCACTTTTATCAGTGTTAAATTCGCCAAGTTTGGTAGTTTCTAAAAATATTATAGTTAATAAATAATAGTTTAACTAAGTTGGGAACATCGTGTCCTGTCAGTAAATTATGCAATTAGAATGGGTATTAAAACAAACTAATGGGTTGTTCGAAAAGTACTCGAACTGTAATTTTCTCGAAAACTAGATCAAATAAAAATAATCCAAAAATATAGTTTTTTCGTATTTTCATGGTCTTCCT
>CAJPVJ010000578.1:7110-22840 GCA_905397405.1 Oppiella nova
TATATATATATATATATATATATATATATATATATATATACAATATATATACAAATATATATATATGCAATCAATTAATGTCAGTACTATTTACATTGCTTTTCAATGTTTGCTTTCCACTCAGATATTGCATTTAAAAAAGTAAACCAAAAAAGTTTTATAAAGCTTTTCAATTCATGAATAGTATTGCGAATATTTGTTATACGAGTCATACATACATAGCACACAAGTCCGCGTGAAATGATGTGATGATTCCGGTTCTGTTGCCAATGCTGTCGTACAATGTCTTCACTATTATGTCGATGTATTCATTCAACTCCAGTCCCCTCTCTGCCTCCCATTTGCCATCCTTTTACACAAAATTCAATATAATTATCCGTCAATTCAAAGCCAATAAATGTTTATTTTAAATAAATTAAAAATTCATTAAACAAATTGAAAATATCGCACAAACATTTTCCGTTTCTCGGAATATAAGTATTTTGCAAAATATTTGATTAATTATTGCCTAAGTCTGTATTAAAACTCAGCCTTTTAAAAATTAACTTTCTATGTCCTGAATTACTATAAATATATTTGGTTTATAAATTCATTTTATTGATATTTAAATTATTATGTATTCATCAGCTATCAATTCTTAGAAATGTACTTATATTTATAAATATTAATTAGATAATCATACATTAAAAAATAAAGTTTTCATAAAATCCAAAAGCATTGCAAATCAATATTCATTGCCGACGTTTGCAGTATTAGTGCATAAAAAGAAATAATACCCATACCTTCATAGTCTGTGGGTATTTGATCTCGAAATTGATGCCACAGTTTGGCTCAACATTTTCCAACACAGCCTTCAATGTCTCAAAGGGCTGATTGTCCTTATAGTCAAAGTCTTTGCTCTCAACAGTACTGATCTATTATAATAGCAAATGTTTCGTAAGAATTTCGCAAACTTGCTATAAGTTTGTGATAAATTTGCTCACTTTTGTCATCTGAGAGTAATCGATATCACAGACAGAGATGCGTTGCTTAACAGAATCGTTGCCTTTATTCTGATAATGGGATGCAAACCACAAAACAATATAAATATTCACTCATTTTTCGCCTGTCGTACAGCACTTTAAATGACAATTATTTGAATACCTCTCTGATGTAGACTTCAGTATAAAAGTTGTGGTGAATTATTGGTACTTTATCTCTCGATAGCTGTATATCCAGTTCAATCATATCTGCTTTCTGTTAAATAAGTTATAAAGTATAATACAGTACTTATCTTAAATACGTTATTTAAATAGAAAAATATTATTAATATTATATTAATTTTAAAACAAGCTAAAAATAAATTTTGAATTATATAAGGTTTAATAACAGAATATTCTGTTAAATCTGATATATTTATATTATCGTTATTTTGTGTCTGACTTTTACATGAATATGGCTAATCTTTAGTTAATCCTTTAATAGGATAAAAATATTAATATAATTAATTACTGTTAAGGGGTGATTCACATATTACGTTCGCACTTGGGGGGAGGGGGGGGGTCGGCCAAAGCGAACTTTTGTGAACGAGAGGGGGGAGGGGGTTGAGACTTTAAGAACGTTCGCACTTAAATAAATAAAAAGATTAATTTTTATCAAAGTTAATATTTTAAAAACAACTGTTTGATAACTTTGAATGAATACATGAACTTTAAATAGATTTATTTTTAGTTTATGAACGTGCAAATGATTTTTAAAAACATCATAAGTATCACAACTGAAATCATACCTATCGCCGACAACATGACCACCTAGAGCAATATTCTTAAAATTATTATCTATACTATGTTTATATTTAATGATTTAACTGATTAGTTTAATTTTAAATAAATTATTTATAAATTTAATTTAATTTGATTTCTTAGGGGAGGGGGGGTTAAGATTTCCCAAAAAGTGCGAACGTAATATGTGACTCACCCCTAACAATTTAGTACCTTTTAATTACAGTATTAATTACATTACTGTACATTACATATACACTTACGTGACGACAGGCATAATTAAAAGCCTCGACTGTATTCTCCAATATATTTTCCTTTCTATAAATTTGTTAAACAAATTATTTAGAAAACTACAAATAAAATCAAAAACAAATCCTACAGATCGGTACGCCTGCCCACACCAGTCCCCCGGTGACCCATCATAGCACCGGGTTTTATCTCAATCGTGTGATCAGCGTCGGCATCAAACCCACGGATAGGTCTGATCACCAGATAATCGACTGAAAAAAGTTTTTAAAAGTTTACTTCAATATGCATTAGTTTTTGGGCGTATATACAGACCGTTAATACTTCCGATAACAGTGTCTTTGTTATCAATGATAGCAGTGGTGACCACACCATCGGTGGTGGTGTTCCCAAACGGCAATACACTGCTCATTGCAATTGATTTCCATTCATCGCCAGAAGTGTTAGACAATTGCTCGAAGAACTCAATCAAATACAACTGAATTTGCAAATAAAGTGAATAGAAATAAATGATTATAAATGACATTGCACCCATATATGATATATCCATATAGTACATTTCTAGCGGCATTAGTGATGTTAATACTGATTAAAACAAACTCATCTGGGTCATATAAGTGGCCAAATTGCGATTGACGAACGAAATGATTTTGGTTTTGGTTTAACACAAAAATCTGTACGTTTTCATCGGACACGCGGTTGTGGTCCAAGTCGTGAACCGACACTTTGAATGCCAGTTGCCTTTCGCCGTCAGAGACATTGAAAAGTGTGAGACTGTTGTCGAAAAACTTTAAATGTATTATTGATCCCTCTTTTAATATCTGGTGTTTGCCTGTAATAGTGATCACCAAAACATAAGTAAATTAACCAGAACAAATCAATTTCATAATTAGTTTGCAATTTATAAAAAGTATCAATACTTACATTCAATGAATGTATTTAAATAGCAAACAAACGTAAACAAGAATATACTTTTGATGAACATATTTGTTTGACTTTCATATAAAAATTGTGAACTTGTTGAAAAGTTAAGAAATCACTCAACTTCCCTATACTCTCACAAACAATTTAATTAAATTTGTTGTCATTTATATTTGTATAAAAATAACAGGGTTTGTTGAGTGAGTCCAAGATATCTTATCTAATCAAATAACTACTTTTCTACACTTTAGTTGAGTCTAACACAACTTTTGTTTAATTAATATTGATTAAAATGTCCATCAAAATATATAATGTTAAGTAAAAAGTATTCAAATTGAATCAATCATCAAATGGTATGTGAATTATTACATACAACTGTTTTTGTATGACCTATCTCAGCTAGTTTTAGTACATTATAAACCAATTAATCTGCGATAACTGTTACCAATTAATCTGAGATAACTGTTGAACGAAATATTTGTGGAAAGTTTTAAATGTGATCTAAACCTGAATGGAAATACTTATCAGTTTATTGATTACAATAATGCTTTTGTTATACACAATGTCTCTCTAACTATGACATCCTATTCCACTTTTACTGTTACAGGAATAATACCAATTTGAGATAAATAGTTGTATGCTAAATGCAAATAAAGTATTATATTTATAACTAATTACAACTAATATTATATAATTTAATATAAAATACAATTTATTAATAACAGTATTAATAAATGTAATGTTATACAATGTTATTTTATAATATCAGTTATGTTCAGGAACTTGGAGACTTTATAACACTACTGTATAAACAGCTTAACAAGTACAATTTCATAGAGTAAAGTACAATCACTGTAGTTATCACATCATACTCTAGATTTACAAATTCACTTTTATTGACTTACTTTTCACTTAATAAATAGTTAACTTGGTTAAAAATTTTATAGGCAAATTGTCACCACACAAGTGCTTTGAAATAATAGCTTGTCAAATCATTCAAAAAATATAATTTGATAATAAATTATAGCAAACATTTTTCGTGAAATTACATGAAACAAAATCATTTATTTGTATTTATTAAAAACGGTAAAATAACATAACACGAATAATTGGTTAAACTATGTCATTTTTATTTTCTAACATTAAATTAAACAAATGTATTCATAAATATATTGAGTTATTCTCTCATATAAGACTAGTAAACACTTTTCATATAAAAAACACTATTCTGTAATCAAATGCATACAAACCGATATATCATTTGAAAGGTTATATGAGTTTGCATTAAAACCGATGAAAAATATACTAGTTTTTTGTGAGATTTTTCAAATGAGTAGCAAAGTATACATTAATGTAAGTGTATATTCTTTAGGCACTTGTATACACATATATAAAAAATCTCAAAAAACAGAGTACTTATGTATCGCTAAAATAATAATAAATAGTATTGAATATTAAAGCCTATAAAGAGGTAAATGAATACGAATTCAATTTTCAGATATTTATATTTCGTTGCCTTAACACTGTATCAGAGATTGTGTTTCTATTGAGTAACTGTTTCTTATTTAGGAAACTCTGTTGAGCCGATTCCTGGAGGCGACTGGCCATCAGACGACCCGTCTGTTTGACTAACTGCGAGAAGTAGCTGTCCTCCCGCTCCAGAAGCAGGTATGGGCTGTTGTCGTCCACAATCATCCCGTCCTTCATAACCTAATGATAAACCAAAATCAATTAAGCAAGCAATAATTATAATCACAAATTTAAGAGATAATTAAACAATTAGAATCAAATTAATTGATACATTGAGTGCTAAAATTGTCTAACCATTAGCAAATAACCTAATGATAAACCAAAATAAATTAAGCAAGCAATAATTATAATCACAAATTTAAGAGATAATTAAACAATTAGAATCAAATTAATTGATAGATTCAGTGCTAAAATTGTCTAACCATTAGCATAATAATTAAGCAAGCATAAACATAATAATTAAGTAAGCAAGCATAAGCATAATAAGCGTATTCATACCAGAATGCGATCGCAGTCTATGATAGTCTCGATCCTATGGGCGACTGTAATGACCGTACAATCGCTGAATTTAGTCTTAATGGCCGTCTGTATGAGTGCATCGGTCTTATGGTCGACATTAATCATACCAGAATGCGATCGCAGTCTATGATAGTCTCGATCCTATGGGCGACTGTAATGACCGTACAATCGCTGAATTTAGTCTTAATGGCCGTCTGTATGAGTGCATCGGTCTTATGGTCGACATTAGCGGTCGCCTCGTCTAAGATTAATATGCGATTCTTCCTGAGTATAGCTCTGCAGAGACAGATCAGTTGCTTTTGGCCCACACTCAGGGTCAGTGTGTCCTCCGAGATGACTGAATGCAGTTTGTGAGGCAACGACTGGACCAAAGTCTTGAGCCTCACCGCATCCAACGCCGTCCACACGTCCTCATCGGAAAACTCCTCAAACGGATCCAAATTGGCGCGAATCGACGCACAGAATACGGTGGGCTCTTGTGGTATGATTGAGATCTTCTTTCGCAGATCTCTGAGACCGATGTTCGCAATGTTGATGCCATCGATGGTGATGTTGCCATCCGTGGCCATCAGCCGGAACAACGCGTTTATCAGCGATGTCTTACCACTGCCGGTGCGGCCGACGATACCAATCTTCTGACCGCTCAGTATCTTAAGGCTTATGTTCTTCAGTATGAGTTCACTGGTGTTCGGGTAAGTCATCCGCAGGTTTCTCACAGCGATTTGTCCACTTTTGGGCCACTCTTTGGGAATCTGGAAGCGCTTCCTCTTCTGCTCGCAGTTGTCCTCCATTTCGATCTGCTCTTCGGGTAAACGCGTGAACTGTTTGAGCCGTAAGAGTGATGTCATCCATATGTCCACATCGACCGACCGTTTCAGAGCCCACTGAGCGATACTGATGAGCGCCAGGATCGACGAGAACACCACACCTGCGCTCGAGTCCGACAATTCTGTCCAAGAATTTCGTGCAAATTATATTAAACTACTTTTTAGAAACAAATTGATGACTGAATACCGGATCGGTATGTGAGAAGCAATGCGATGACAAACGTGATGTAAACAAATCCCATGTAATCGAGACAAATGCTGAAGAATCGGGCGGTACTCATCTGCAGGAACCACGTGCTCGTGTGGTCGTTCTGGTAGGCCGTGTACTGGCGCCGGAACAGCTCCTGTACGCCAAACGCCCGGATTGTGGTCAGCCCCTCCATTGTGGTGCTTATGTGCGAGTATAGGGGACTCCGGGCTATTCGTAAGATTAAGGTTACTTGTATTGATTGTGGGATTAAAGTGGATATAAATAGTGATCTTTAATCCAATTACCCTTTGCCTCAAACTTTTGTATTACTTGCGATGGTTTGACGTATAGTTTTCGCACTTTCAACAAAACCGCGGCAAACAATAGGCCCGGGATTATGAATAAATAGTTGGCGGTTATGACAACCAGTAATAAACCCATCAATTGTATCAACGCCTGAGATGTGACACACGTAGACAGACAGCCAGACGTGGCAAGTAATGGGAAATAAATAGGCCCGGGATTATGAATAAATAGTTGGCGGTTATGACAACCAGTAATAAACCCATCAATTGTATCAACGCCTGAGATGTGACACACGTAGACAGACAGCCAGACGTGGGAAGTAATGGGAAATAAAAGTTAAATGTTAATTAGTTTACGTCAATAAAATATAAATTATTAAGTATCTACATGTCTCCCAAGAATTTTGCAAAATTAATTCAAAAATAAAAATTCTGTAGACTTTAGAGTCAACATAAATATCTTAATTAAGTCTCAGTTTGTTATCAAAATAGTACAAAAATGAGTTGACATGTATTCCCACTGCTAATACCAGTCCCTTCAAGACTCACCAGATTTAATTCAAATAGTTTTTGTGGAAGTGTGTCATCAAGTATTCCTATATCACGAGTGAATCGATTCAGTATTTGGCCTAAAATTTAAGTATTTGAAGAAAATAGTAGTCAATTATTTTATTATAATTTTATTTTTGCTATTTTCTCGATTATCATATCTCTAAATATGCCGATAATTCAGAGATGCGTTAATAATAAGATATAATTTTATTGGACTAACCGATAGGCATGTAGTCAAACGCAGCCATAGATGTGCGCAAAAGTCGGTCGAAGATTAAGTTGTGACAGAAATGCGATGAACAAATTCAGAGATGCGTTAATAATAAGATATCATTTTATTGGACTAACCGATAGGCATGTAGTCAAACGCAGCCATAGATGTGCGCAAAAGTCGGTCGAAGATTAAGTTGTGACAGAAATGCGATGAACGCAAACACATCCGGAAGAATGTCATGGATCGCAACGTGGCGAATATGAATAGACCACAACTCATGAGTGAATATATCAGTATATTCTTCCAATTAGTGCCACCACTCGATTCGCTCTTATTGTCATCCCTTCAATCAAATCAAGCAATTAATACAATTCATTAATACTTTTCCCGACAAATATCTACCAGAATGTGAGCCAATAGTCAGTCGAGTGAAACAAAAATTGTGTGCAAATAGTGGACAGTAAGGCAAAGCCAACGAGACGCCAACCGGAACCAGATTTAAAGTAATCGAAATACACTTTCAAACTGATTTCACCCACATTTTCATTATCGTCTTCCATGTTAAAGCCTTTCACCACTAGATTAGTGTTCATTTGATTTAATTTTGTCCTCTTATCCGGTGTTTTGAAACTTTCATTTGAGTCAAAGTTGTCGCTATCGGTGTGTTGGCTCTCATTTGGGTCCTTAAGTATAGCCATGAAATCAATGCCACTATTCTGTAGTTCAGTGAACGAACCGAATGCCAAACACCGGCCGTCCGTTAAATACAATATCTTTGTACTCCTCTTCAGGAATTGCATTTGATTTGTCACTAAAAGCACACATTTGTCGCTCAAGTAGTCTAACACACAGCTAATCAAGTAATTTACGGACATTTAATAATTAAACAAAAATTAGTTTATAATTTGAAACAAACTTTTCAAAGATATGTTTGGCGACTGTGGCGTCGACAGCACTCAACGGGTCGTCCAATAGATAGATATCAGAGTTGAGATAAAGTGATCTGTCATTGAATATCAAGAATTAAATAAACACTCAAACACTGGTACAGTAATATATAACCTTGCTAAGTTGATTCTAGCCCTCTGTCCGCCACTCAATGTGGTTCCCCTCTCGCCGACGAGTGTCTGGTCGCCTGCGCTCAGGTTCTTGAGATCCTCTTCCAGGGCACACATGAAGAGTATTTTGTTGTATAACTTCTGGTCGAATGGCTTTCCAAACAATATATTCTCTCTAATCGTTCCGTTAAAACAAAACGACTTTTGGCTCACATATGCCACCGAACCGTTCACATCGAGACTGTCGGCGCTCACGTCATCCAATTCACCCATTATTGCAGAAAATATAGAGCTCTTAGAAAATAGGAAAGTATTTTCAATAATCAATTTCACGCTAATAGGGAGCAAACATACCTTTCCAGAGCCTACCGGTCCGACAATGGCTAGAATTTCACCGCATTTCACATCACAGCTAATATTCTTCAACAAGAATTTCAACTTATTCTTGCATTTAGTGTCCGTCGACTTCACACTTGAGGACAGTTTAGTCAACAACACGCCTTTCCCATCAATTTTACTATCCATTGGTCTCACAATGGGTTTGATTTCGTCGAGTAATAGAAAACTTTGCAGTCGTTTACAGGAGACGAGTATTTCTGCGAGACCTGACACCGCCTGAGGCAACATCCATGTCATTGAGTACCGGAGCCGTTCAAACACAGCTATTGTCACGAACACTATCTCGGCGTTCAGGTGCCCACCGGTCAACACGAATGTGATGATCGAGAGGAACAGTAGTAGACGGGCCGATATGAACGACACCGAAAAAGTCATCGAGAATAGTGTCGACGCCGTCCGGATTTCCTCCACTTCTTTGCTGTAATTTTTTAAAATTTAATTTTTGACATAAAATGACTATAACCGACTGTATGGCCGCGCGGAGTACGTACTATGCGACTTTTATGACAAGGGTTGGTATGTAAAATTAGTGTGCTTACGGCGCTTATTATAGCAAACAGTTTGTTTACGCTATTAGTCACTCTTTTGTTGTTTTAGATCTGTTTGTATTTGTAATTTAAACTAAATTAAACACTTTTTGTAAAAATATTTGAGTCTAAACAAAATCATACCTAATTTTTGTGATTTTAGTGCCAACCCATGACATGAGGGGTAGTAATAGTAAAAGGCCGGCAAATGTGGCCAAACAGGAGGCACCTAAATATCTCCACGCAATGCATAGGAATATGATTGTCTGAATCGGTACTATTAGTAGATAAGTACTGACTATTGCAAACTGAATGACAAATAATTACAAAAATTACTTTTTAATTACTAGTAATAGTTTTAATTTTCAAAACCACTAATACCTCGTCAAAGCGTTTGGTGTCATTAGTCGTCAAATTAATGATATGTCCGACAGTTGTGTCGGCCAGTGATGAACGACTCAATCTGAGACACTATTTAACAAATACTCCGTATTACATAATTATGTATTTTTGAACTAAAATAAAAATATTGGAAAAATATTTACTAACATAAGGTCCGTTGAAATCGGGCGTAACTATCGGATAACGACCGCATTATCCGGCCCACAACCCTTAATTTTATGGATAATATTGTCAAACATATAGCACCGGCTGTCATACTAATTGGCCACAAATTGGCGTCATTATCACTATTAGTGGTCGAGAAATATCTGACAATAATTCCCAAAAGTATTGGTTGTACTGTCCGGGTCACACAATCCTATTAAATAAATATTTTACATTAATATATAAAACAATAATTAAAAATATAATCATTACTTCTAATGCAAAGAAAACGAAAGGTATGATGAGATTGGATGCAAATGTTTGTCGAAACGCTGTATAAAAGTTTGGTTTCTCTTGTTTTAGCTGTAAATCCCAATTCCTTATGAATGAGAAAATATAGAAATATTTAGCATTTGTAAAGTCAATGATCAGATACTGGTGACAGATGTGTGGCACACCTTTCCAGCTGAGCGACCACTACATCGGCCTCGTCTTCGGCCGAACACTTCAAGAGGTCTTCAATTTGCACTTTTTTGTCGCTCCAACACAACCGATAAAATGGTAAAACCCATCTATGAATGCCAGTCCCCGTAGACATACAGCCGGGGGTTCCCAACAAAATACAATCAAACCGTTAGACAATAGCAATGAACATAATTTTCAAGAAAGTTAAAATCTGTTTTTAAACTAAGCGCTAACTATTGAAAACATGCAAAAAGTCATTAAAACTAATGGAAAACTAGTTCTGAGTGAAAAATTTGAAAGCCAAGGCTATTAACACAAATAAATTTAAAATATATTTTAAATGTACAAATGTGTATAAAAAATGTCATTGCTTAAATGAAATGTTATAATTACCTGCAATAGGCCCTACCAATGAAGTGATCGCAATCATAGCTAGACTTTTTAGTTATGCGCTCACTATTGAACATAACTTTATAATCGCTTTTATGTTGTTTTTGCGTACAATTATCAATTCAAGATCTATGTACAAAAAAACCATTAATAAAAATTTTACAGTTATAAATATATTGTTTTGATAAAGTGACTCTTTGTTATCGGACTTTAGTGGTAATTAATGGACAACGACATCATAACTCATATGCTAACTTACAGACTGACGCTCTCTGTATACAAAAATCAAATAATTTATTCATTCATTGAATCGCTGTTCAAATCGCAGACAACTTGATCGACAGCACAGACACTCGTATATTAATAATCATCTATTAAAACACATTAATTACAGTATATATTAATTTAATATTAAACACACACACCATTAATATATACAGTGAGAAAAGTAAAACAAAAACCAAGTTTTTTCATATTATTTATGAAAAAGTGTGTTCATCTCTATAGCGATGATTAGATTTTTAGAAATTATTTTCATAACAAATGAGAAATAGTTATATATTTCTTATACATTCACTGAGTATTAGATATGGTTTTGTCGAAACTTATGTCAAATACTCATTGATAGTCTTATCAGTGATTTTTAGCAGATTTTTTACGTACGAAATGTGTTTAAAAATTGTAATTTTACACTTGACTTCAATAAAGTTTTCACGTGTATTGACCTGAAAAGCACAGGTAAATGTCTACTGCTATGAATACAGGTGCTGTAAACACGGTTACCTAAACACTCACAAAACTAGTTTAGTTTCAAATTCACTGTATATTTGTTGCTATCTATTGGCAGTGATTTTCACAAACTATTTATACTTGTTTAGCAGTAATAAAACTATAAGAAAATTGAAAACTTTGAGATATCTCCTAATATTTTGTTTTTAATCAAATTTTTATATTTAATTTTCTTTAAACTTGAAATTAATTTTAAAAACACACAAACTTTTCGCTTACGATATTTAGTACACAATGAGATCAAAGTATATGAGATCTTGATTAAAGGCACAAAGTAGGCAGTGTTTTAATTAAAGTACCCAGGCACTATTTTATCCTATAGCTTGTATTGTGAGATATAAATTATTAATACCATTTGTTTACAAGGTTGTTTTTGGAAAAGTTTTATAATAATTTTATGTTGATTAATACAAGTTAAAACTTACTATTGATAATTTAATATCTAATAAACTACTTTAAGTTACCAACCATTTACACGCAATTTTGGTAGATTTTTATTTTAAAAGTTTTAGTTTAAATAACTTTATCCATACATGTCACCAGAATTTCTGCAATGAATACTCAATAAAACAAATTATAATTGATTTGTAATATATTATACACAAATTATTGATTAGATTTGAAGTCTTATATAAAGAAATCATGAGATGAATGTAAACTCGATATAAATATTTGCACTAAATTTCTTAAATCATTTATCTAATGAATATAAAAATTGAGTTTCACTTACAGAATGACAATCATTATTTGACTGAAAATATCTAGCTTATTAAATATAGTACAGCACAAATATTATAATCATTTAATACAAAGTCATTGTAAAAAAGTTTCAAAAAATTCATTATACAAGTAGTAATGTAAATGAGAAATACAAGTAAGATATGAAAGTTTGTGCGGAAATGATATCAAAATAAACACAACATTCAATATCCGCTGAACTAATCGATTCTCAAAATATTAATTCAATTTACAATATTTATTAATACAGTATTATTTTTGCACTACTTTTACATCTATAATCCGGTTTGCGATAAAAATGTTAAACATGACCGGTATAAACATTCATAAATTATATAATCATTTAAAGTTTACTAAATAATATCAATTAATATCAACTTAAACATTAAGTTACACTAAATTACCATTACAAAGCTGGTGTCAGCATTTGTCTCGGTTAAACTATTTAACTAGTTTATTTAACTTTAAATAAAGTAATAAAAATTTTAGTTTGATTTTTATCAAATATTTATTAATTTAATATTACAGTCAAATCTTTAAATTGCAAATTACGGTAATATATGAGTTTTAAAAGTTTATAGATTAGTGAATAATTTTATGTTAAAGTCGTTTTCAAATATGTTAAAGTTATACTTAGGTTATAAACTCACTTACCAACTCGGTTGAGAGGGACTATCTGTATGGATGGCCTCGGGTCATTGGTGTGGACGGGTTTCTTCAAAAATGTTAAATCAATCAATGCTTTCGTATTGACCGGAATGTCGACCTATTATTCAAAATAATAATTAATGACTTAATTAATGAAAATATGTTTAAATAACAAAAATTACTGTTAAAGTAATATTAGCGCCGTTAGTCTCCCAACTGGTTCCTATCAACCCATTAATAGATGGATACCGGGCCGTCATTTTCTGGAGATTACCGCCAGGTTTGGGTGCGATTACGATACTCTTGAAGCCCACCTCTTCGTTATTGGTGTCAATACCGGCCACCGATTGGAAGAGCCATCGACCGACTGATCCCAAGGAGTAGTGATTGAATGAATTCATACCCGGATCCTGAAATCCCTTCTCTTTGGTCCATCCGTCCCAACGCTCCCATATAGTCGTCGCGTTGTATTTAATACTATATCCCCACGAGGGGTACGTGTCCTGCAGTAGCAAACGGTAGGCCACATCCGTGTGACCCAATTGGCTCAGTGTTGGACACAAGTAGCCCACACCTGACACATAAATTACCAAAAAATTAATTTCATTAATTATATAAAGATTCAAAATACTGACCAATGAATCCAGTGGTGAGATGCCAGTCGTGGGCCTTAATATTGTCGACCAAATGGTTGGCCGCCAATGGTATCAGGTTTTGAGGCAACATCTCGAAGGCAATGGCGATGACATACCCGGTCTGAGTGTCGCCTTTGATCTTACCGTCAGTCGTGTTGACGAAGGCTTTGACGAAAGCGTTGGCGATATTTGTATGCAATTCACTGTATTTCTTGTAATCTTCCGTACCTAACTAACGAAAGCGGTAAAACCTGTATTCCTCCCGCAGCATCGGCATTATGGGCCATAAGTACTGGAGAAACCCACACAGCCGCAAGTGAACGTCGGAATCACCGAAATTATTGTTCACTCGTTTGGTCCATATATAGGACGGGTTTTGGGTTCCGATGTAATCCATCCATCGTTTCATGGCTTCATAATTGTCTTCAATCATCTGAATGTCTCCATACATGCGGTACACAGTGTAGGGAATTATGACACCGGCGTCACCCCAAGCGGGCGCACCATCAGCCGGGTCTACCACTCGGGGCGATACGTCAGAATAGCCGCCGTCTTTGGACTGCCCGTCCCTTACGTCGCGCATAAATTTGGTGTAAAATGCGGCCACTTTTGCGTTATAACTGGCGGTGGGGGCGAAGATCTCCGCGTCGCCCATCCATCCCAACCGCTCGTCCCGTTGCGGACAGTCGGTGGGAACGGACAGAAAGTTTCCCCTTTGACCCCAATTGATGTTTGAGAACAACTTATTGACCATTGGGTTGGATGAGAGCTTTACGCTCAGCTTTCCACACAGGCTTAAGTACTGATAAGGGAAATACCATCAGTCAACACCAAGTGGGCCCATAGGGCACTAGAGGTGCATAGACTTGGGTACCCAGCACTTCACCCCGAGGAATGAGATCTCATAGGAGTTGTCGGCCTCTGATATGAATAGACAACGGGTTTATAGTTATTGTATTTCAATTACACCTTGGTTATTGTATATCTGATGCCTTACTGTTCAACACATAGGTATCGGTGGCCAAAGCGGACCTCAAATTCTTTGTATATATGGATCCGTCGGGATTCAGTACCTCCGCGTGTCTTAACTGCACTCGACTCGCATCGTATGTCTTGGGGAATGAGATCCTAACCCAACCGACCATATTCTGCTCGAAGTCAAACACCCAAACCCCTGGTTTGCTCTGGTATTTAGTCTTTGGCGATAACTCGTGAGTCACCCGAACCGGTTCGGCCCGATCGGCCACTAGGGCCACCTTTTTGTCGATAGATTTGGTTACCACTGATGGCCAGTGGCTGTCATCAAACTCTGGCGATGCCCAGCCTTTCACCTCCCGGTTCTCATAATACAACTCTCCCATCAATAGGTCGGAGTATATAAGGGATCCGGTGCTCACTTTCCACGTGTTGTCTGACTTAACAATTTCTGTCTTATTGTTCTCGTATTGTATATGCAATTCAAACAACACATTCTGATCCCAACCAAAAATATTGTATTGACCGGAAAATCCGACATAACTGCTAAACCACCCTGTTCCTAACAGTACGCCTATAGCATTCTTAGTCTGCAATGACCCTGTTACAAGCATCGGGACCATAACCTAACAGAATAATATCAGTCAGGTTGGCCCTGAGTAAACGCTCAGTGACTGTCGGTTCAATAACTAGTTATAAAATATCTGAGGGACACGCCAGCGTATCTAAAAACGACATTTTACTTTCGCCTCGGTGCTAAAACTTTTCCTCAAATATAGGACAGGGACTAAACCGGGTTTAGATTTGACCAGCTGTTGATAAAGTTGTTTTTACTAAAAACTAACATTTGTTTCATTAAAAAACACTTACTTTTGAGTCGATATCTGATATGTTTTGTAACGCCTTTTGTTGAGTGCCTTTCGGGGCACCAACCCATTGGGCGGTCCAGTCATTAATGTCCAGTCCTTTATCCCAATAGTTGACGGGTTCACCCGTGCCTAATTGTACCTGGTCATTCTGGTCCCACACATTCACCTTCCAATAGGCTCTTTGTCCAGACTTTAACGGAGTTCCGCCGTATTTAATATGAGTGGTCCTATCGCTTACCACTTTCTTACTGTCCCATAGGTTACCGATGTTTTTGTCCAGACTTTCGCGATCTGTTGCCACAAGTATTTGGTACGCCTTTTGAGACAAATCTTTTTTTGTGGGATCAGTCGCCTGAAGAGTCCATTGGAGTCGGGGCTGAGGTATGTCTACGGCTAATGGATTGCTAAGGTATTCAACCTTCAGGTCAGCAGCTGTTATATCACCGGTCGGTGCCGTCAGTACTGCTATACATAACAGACTCTCAACGAGAAAACTCAATAAAATGACTGAATTTTTCATTTTAATTGAAGTCAAACCAAACGACAGCTAATTAAACATGAATTTCAGTCTCTATTTATAGCAATTCACAAAACAATAGCATTCAACAGCATAAGTGATTTAAATCT
>CAJPVJ010000579.1:0-22800 GCA_905397405.1 Oppiella nova
AGGGCTTACCACTCATTACTATAACCGCATCATTTACCTGTTAAAGACATACTCAAGAGTTACGGTTAGTTCATAGAGTGGTATTTATAGTCCACTCAAATTTATAACTTATGTTAATATAAAAAAATTAATAACGTATTGAAGTTGTTAATACAATTTCAAAAATTATTATACAACACACAATGGTATATTTTTAAAATTATAAATTATATTTATTTATTTTTAAATTGAATAATAATTTTCCTAATAAAAATAAAATAGTAATTCTTAATTTTAGTGAAGTTGTATTTAATTAATAATAAATTGTATTTAAGTTTGTTAAATTTTCTGATTTTAAGTCTCAAATATGATTACTATATATTAATAAAATAAATAAAATAAAATAAAATAAATGTATAAAAGGATTTTAGCTCGATATTACAGTATAGGGTAACACAGTATTACAGTAATGCCTTTTTAACTTTTAACTAAATTAAAGTTTTTGAACGTTCAAGGGTTTGTTATTACTTTTAACCCATTCTTTAATTATTATGTTCAGATTATCATATTTTCAATTTTACAATTCAACATACATACAATTTCTTATTTATAGAATAAATGAGCACAATAATTTCCGATTTTATTGCTTGCTAGTTCAAAGTAGATTCATGTTGTATTTTGTGTGTTATTTATAATGTCGAATATTCAGAATTTACATCCTTAATTATAAATAATATCTTACAAACATACAATGCAACAATGATTATTAAATTAAACAATATAAAGACTACTTTTAAAAATTCTTTATTTTTTATAAATTCATGTTTTTAATCATAACATAAATAATATTAATAATCATAATAATCATAACAATTTTGAGCAAATCTTAACATTTGCTAACATTAATAATATCTTATATCGTATATTATCTGATTGATTGATGTTTTAAATAAAACAATTTAAAGTTACGCCAAATAAACTTAAATAAATAGTTTGATTTGAAAATAAATAACAATTTTATTAGATATAAGAAAATAAGTTTTGATTAAAAAGCACTTTTAATATGAAAGCAAACATTTGGCGTAAAATAGATAAAACAAATAATTAAATCAATTGATCAAAATGTCCTAGAAATTCTAAAAATTGATGTTAATTTGGTATTGTTTATAACTTAAGACTTGGCACAAAAATTTTCAAAATTGAGTTAAAGTTTAAAGACAAACAAATGTAAGAATTAATAATAAATTGATTAATTTTTAAATCATTCAATAATAAGATTACATTAAAAATGCATTTAATGGCAGTGAAACCACTGGACTGTTGTGTTAGTTGTGATTTACAATATTAACAATAAGTTTACTATTAATTACAAAAAACCGCTCAATACTGATACCAGGGTTGCTTCCGCACCCATCGCACCCGTAGGCCACTGTCCGTACGAATCTTGATGGAGGCGGCCTCACACGCGCGCACCGTCTCCTTCACCGATTGCATCAGATTCTGGGCGTTTCCCACCAACATCTCTGTCGCCTCCTCGTCCTCCTCCGACCCTTTCCACCAAACATTTCATACATATTATAATTGCTGTCATTTGCTAATTAGTCTGTCAATTCAGTGTAATTCTCCCAAATTAATCATCCCATTTATAAACTAACTATGCCTCAACAAGCACATATTCTTCATATTATATATCAAATGAGTCAATATTATTTATAACTGTAATACTCTTATAACAAGATACAAATAACTGTAATGCTACAAAATCTAACTAACAAACTTTAAAATACATTATAAACTGAACCGGTAACATCTAACAAGTAAGAATTATTTAGAAATGTAAATCTTATACAATAAATTGACAACTTCAAAGAGTACAATGTTAAATGATTTGCTACAGAGAGTAGTTTGCCTTTAATGCAAATCACTTCAAACACACTTTATAACTAAATTTTTTAACATTAAATTGTGAATTTTATACCAGTATATGTAGTAATTTAACATTGAATATAATTGCAAACAAGTAGACATACCCTGTGCACCCAACATTGTGGCTTTGACAGTGGATAAGATTCTTAATTGGGTTCCAATGGTTGGAATCCTTTCACAAACTTGAAGAATATTCTATAAAAATACAAAAGTATAGATTCATATATTTTTAATTAATATAAAAAATAGAGTTCGTAATGAAGACATACAGTTCGCATGCGTTTATCAGTGCAGAGCTTAGCCTGGTCTTTGGCCAGTCGTGTGACCTCCTCGGAGGCCTCGGCAATGGCTTTGGCGCAGGCAATCAAATCCTTTTTGGTACCGCCCTCTCCGCCACACAACTGACTCAATCGGGCCATAAGGAGTGCCATCTTCTTGGCCGCAGCGATGATCTCATTCTCTTTACTCGACCACTGCTTCACTTCCAGATGCAAATCATGGGCCGCCATCTGACGCAAGACAACAATAATTAGCACAAATCGCTCATCAAAAGTAGCGGACAGTCATGTGATAGCAATACCATAATTGGTTGGTTTGGTTGCAAAACAGGGAATTGTATTTCAAATTCATCGTCCGTTTCGGGCGGTGGAGGTCTGGGTGGCGCTGAGCCAGCCATTGGTGGTGGAGGACGAGGAGGTGCATAGTCTGAATTGTGGTGAATATTACATTAAAAATGTGTTTCAAAAATAGAAATCTCATGCAAATGCCATTAAAACCAATGAAAACTCCAATTTAAGGTACATTTAGGATATGAATTCATGCCTTTGAGAACTACAGGCAGCGGTAAATGGGTTAAGCCATTCACTATGATGTACTGTACAGTACAGTACAATACAGTAATTCAATTAATGATTTACATGCTATTCAATGAATAAATATCTTATCATGTTTGAAGTCATGCTATAAGACATAGGATTGAGAGTCTGGGATCTAAACATTAGCAAACGTGCAACCAATCAGTCATTCACTCGGAAACCGCTTTAATGATCGCAATGTCACTCAAGTCTACCTGTCTTTTCACTAAAAGTAACGACTGGTCTCTGAGTCTGTGTTTGAGGCACTTGTCTTTGAGTTTGAATATCAATACGAGTTTGAGTTTGAGGTATGAAATCATCCAAAGAAGAGAATATATCATTGAAATCCGCTTCGGGTGTCAGCTCTTTGATTGGCTCCGGAGCTGACGATTACAATGAGTTTAGTTCAGGTCATCACAACATTTAATGTTTTCATTTTATCAAGTTTTTTGTCAGGTTTCAACTTTTCAAGGAAAGGCATTTTGTTTAGCAAATTAATTATATAATAGATTACCGCTTATATAGAGTGAACTCATGTCCGGCAGGTCTACAGAAACGGCTTTCTTTACTTCTGCCACTGAATTGATTAACTAATTGACACAAAATATGATTACTATTTAGTAACCACTCATTTGGTATTAAATGAATGAATCTCTTAATCTTACGGCTCTATTAGAATCCCTCCAACGAGATATGGCTTTGGGATCAGATATATTAATGGCCACATTCTTGGCGTCCTGAACCATAACGGGAACGGCTGAATGGAAAGGATATGTTACGTGTTATGGCATAATGTCTAACATGTACGACAAGAATATCTAAATCTATGACTGACTGGATTGCAACTCATCGGCTGCTCTGTTGACTCGACTGATGAAATTGGGGTCTTCAGAGTTGTCGGACTCCTGTTTGGCGACCATCAGAACCCGATTGGCCAGACGTGCAATATTAGAGGTGTTGTCAACCATACTCTGTTGCTGTCGGTTCACAATCGCATTCTCACACAAAGCCGTGTATTTTAATATCGAGTCCTCTGAACACAATAAACAATACTTTAATCAAATAATACAAATTAAACAAATCATTAAATACCAGACGCTTTAATAAAGCTAACGGTGTCGACCGCCTCGTCCACCATATTCCTCATGTTCTGAATGGTGTCTGAGTATTGTTTTCTAAGATTCTCGAAGTGCTCATCGGCTGCCTTATTGTCGGGATGAGTGAGTCTGATTCGTCCGGCGCTGACCAACTGAGGGGTCAAACTCTCGATATGATTGGCAGATGTCATCAGCCCTTCGGCCAGTCGTTTATTGGGAGCACTGCCTGAGGCTACGTTTCGTGCCGTTTGTGCCGCTCGTTGTGAGAAGTTTGACAAATTGATGGCTTTGTCCTGGAAGTTGGCCTCTCTATTAGGCGTACCTTCCGGTGCTAATACAGCTTCGGTGAACTGCTTAAGAGGTGTTGTTATGTCTATGAAATCTTCGACCACTCGCGTGACTAAAGCCTTTTCTATTTGCTTCTTCAGCTCTTGGAGTTTGTTCGACAAGTTCTTAGCGATGGCGAGGGCTTGTGGTGTACTTCCCTGTCCGCGACGGCACAAGTCGTTCAATTGGCGACTCAATGACTCGACTTCATTACAGAGCCCTAAGATGTCCTGTCTCTGAGCGGGCAGACAGAACTGGGCTAACCTCCTGCCCTCGTCCACTATCGCTTGAATTGCTTGAGACCCTAATCCTTTGTCATCAAACCCTGGGTTACCCAACCATTTGAGCGCCTGTTCCACTCGACCAGAAACAGTGTGCGCCGGCTGTTGAACACCACTTCGCTCCACGTTCTGAATGGCACGTCCGACCAATGCATTCAACTCTTTAAGCTTCAGATCGATACCTCTGGCGAGTGACTGGGCCTGAGGGGTGCCTCCTTTGCCCTCAGATCTCAATTCACACAAAGCATTAGTGGTAGCAGTGATGTCGCCCACCATTTTCCTAATGGCATCGCGGTCAGGGGGAAGGGCTCTTTCGGCCACCTTTAATGCATAATCCAATATTGAGCGCACAGACTTCTCTCCCACCCCTCCGACAACAGCCGTGGGATCTTCGAGCCAGTCGTGAGCCGTTCGTAGTTTTCCGAGGATTGCGTTCTGAAGATATTACACAAACGAGTCAATACATGTCAATACATGTCAATTGAGTCATATATACAGTACCTGAGCCTTCTTCATGCCCGTCAGGTTGTCGGCCTCCCACTCGTCCTCATCATAAGTGGTCAGTTGTAACACCCGAACGATTTCGTTGATCTCATCAGTCATTCTTTGAGTCAAATAATTCCTGTTTTCTGCGGCCTCTTCTGTCTTCTTACCTAAAAATATTCAATTCATTAATAGATTTAAGTCATGTGTCATGAAAATGGTGTTCTCACAGACCCTGTGCTAACAATTGGACAGATATTTTCATGGCACAGATGAGAACAGGTGCTAATGTTTTGACCGAATCTAATGAGCGAATCAAGATCTCCCGGTGCACCTGATGTGTCAACTCTTTCTCTCTGTTGTCCACATCGCGCGACACTTTTGTTAAACTCGGACTCAAATCCTATGAAAACATGTGATTGTAATCATTGAAGACAATTAAAGTATTAAAACAATACTTTCACGAATTGGACCAAATCTTCCATCGTTTCAATCACTTCCGCGACCGCCAAATAGTCCAACACTTTCTTACACTCTCTGATGATTTTCCTCACTTCCGACTCATCGAAACATAACAACAAAGAAGAAGTTCCCTGAAGTATGCCTTTAAATAAATGAAGACATGAAGACAAATGCTATTTATTTGTTAAATCAAATCTAATATTTCAAACCTCTGGCGCCTTCGATGAGCTTTTTTCTGGCGGGTTGTGAATAGGGGTCTGATTTAAGGAGAGCCGACGCCTCCTCCAGCAGTTTGGCCGCCCGTTCCACTCGTTGAAGGGCTGCCGGCATATCCTGTCGGAGGATATTATCATCGCTGCTGTTGATGGTCTCTTTGCCCACTTTCACTAAGTTAGTCACAGCCCTACTGACCGCCTGAACCGGCTTTTCCAGGTCTGGCATTGCGTTCCCATCTTCGGCCTCCTCGTGAAGAATCACTAATCGAGAGACCTATTCGTCCATACATTCAATCATTTGTTTAATCCACGGATTTTATATACAATTCAAACGATTACTTCATTATTATATTATAGGATATAGTGAACACTTAGAATTGCGTGACAAAAGCGAATAAAATTAGCATGCTCATTTTTGAATCCATGACAAACTATGAATAGTTAATAAGATTTAGAGTAATGTATGAAAACTGAATTTATGATATAATAAAACAATTAGAAGTGAATGAATTGGTTAATAATTAGGAAAGGGATGAAAGGGATGAAAGTGAAGGTAAAGAGACGGCAAGTAATATGAGAGGACAGACAGACCTGTTGGGCCACCGGTTCTAATATACTTTCAATAGTCTTGGTGTGAAAGGCAGGCATTTCTTGATTATTATTGCTTTAAAACATTGATTAAACACAAAATTTAATGATTTAATGATTTGTTGAATCAAATGAATGCAAATTATGGACACATTGTTAGTGTTGTTCACTATTTGTTGTATTTCTGTATATATTGTATGAATGTATGGATTCCTATGGAAGCACTGAATGACAAGTTTTGCCTCAAATGGCATTCAAGGCGTTCTCTCTTTCATTCCTCTGACGTAACGTCACATCACTTGAGGCCTGTCTTCAGGAGACCACACAATCCGATCTTAAGCTGTCTTACAGTCATATAACAAACATATTATTCATTTGTTATTTGTTTTTCACTTATCATTTAATTACGAATTTTTATTTATTTATTATTCTGTATAACAAATACTTTGTATTCAATTTGTCTGCAAATGAAGGAAAACTTTTTAAACTACTTCTCCTCCTATACCTCCCATTCGTTTCAACTATCTTTGTCACAAAAAATTGTTTTCATACAGAAATCAAAATTTATTTTTATACTAATTATAGTTACACAACACTTTGTCAACAATTTGTTTAAAATTATATGCTTTTGCAAAGAATTTTTGTTTATAAACCTTATTTTTTAATCAATTCTTGTTTTTATAAAAATATTTATATTTCAATTTGTGTTATTATTACACAACCTGATGTAATTTCTACTGAAATCAGTCCTTTTAGAGTAGTTTTCTAAGCAATTCGCTAAATATTTTAATCTTAAGTCAACTTTTGGTTTTATAAGTTATACTGTGGAATGTTTTGAAGCTTTTATATTAGAAAAGTTTAATAGAGTGTTTTGTCTGAATAAACTTGTTGCTTTTATAACGATTACTTAATAGTCTACTTTACAATACAAATTCTATACTCTACTAAATTATTTGATGAATACAACCATTGTATGTAATTTGGGTGCATTGTATTGAATGGAAAAAGTGTGATAAAGTTGTATCTGAAGTAGCGATCAGTTGCTGTGAGAACAGTATACGAGTGGAAGGGATAGAGAATGTGTGCTAAGAATATATAGAGCAGTGGAGAGTGTGTCAGACTGTGAGTCCAATTATGGTGTCGGGCGTGTATGTGTGGGTCTGTAGGTCTGAGCGGTCTGTACACGCAATCTCAATGGATGTGCTGATAATTAGATCCCATACCTAACTTGGATTTTAGATAAAAGTTTGTTTGTTAAGTCGACGCCTACGTTGTCATCAGTTCCGGAACAACTGAACCCAACATTTGTTTTCACTAAACGAGAGCCAAGTTTTCGATTCAATGCTTACTTTCATTTGAGAAGCGATTCTGCAATGGATTGAAGCAAACCATTCATTCGTTAGACGATAAATAAGTTATATTTTCTTAATTTGGCGTCACTTTTATCATTGGAAACAATAATTTTAATTCATTTTAAATTCAAATCGTATGATAGACTTGTAATGTGTCTTAAATAACAAAATTTATCTCTAGATACTTCGTCTGTACTGTAAATATGTTTAAACAATGTATTTATGATTCTTATATGCAATGAAACAATGATTTCATAAATGAAAATATACACGAATTTGATTGAAAATTTGCGATAAAATACAGTATAAGTAAAATATTTGGTATAAATAACTAATGCCGAGAATTGCTGTCTTCGCTGACACCATATTGTCTATCGGTTGCCGTCGACTGCAATACAAACAAATAATGATTAGTTAAAGCAAACAATTAGCTCATAAGGGAAGTCATGTCCGACCAGTTTGTATTTGACTCGTTTGGGCAGTTCTTCAGTGGTTGTATAGAAGTCCTCTCTCCTGACTTTGATCTGCGAGCCGTCATCGAACACAATGGCATACATGAGAGACGTGTGACTACCCGTGTATTTGCCGTGCAATTGCTCCTTATTCCAGATCACTTCGACCGCATCCCCAATGTCTGGCGGGTCTCTCTCGCAGTCCCGGTTCTGGCAATCAATTAATGCATTGTTAGTGCCATCAGATCAGTGAAGAGGTGAGCAAACAATAAATACCAAAATATCGCAACTCTTGAGTTGTTTAGTGAATGAGTTGTCGACAAAGTGGACATGGTGGAAAGTCTGCTCCAACCTGTCCACCACTTTCGCTCTATAGAACCGCTTGTTCTTGTGTTTAGCGATCACCGTCTCATTGGTCTCAACTTCAGACAACACTCTATCAGATACTTGTTTTTTGTTACTTTGGGCAACATTTGAACACTTCTTGCAGGCAATGGTGATGGGTTCGGGCCAATCACCCGCTGCGTACACCACTCCATGCCTGTGCCCACACGTCACGTGAAACGACGCAAAACACTTGCATTGAACACAATAACCGGCGAAATAGTCGACCATTTTATTGTCGGGATTGGATTTTCGACAATAAATACAACCCTTGAGTTAAGAAATAATATAATAAGCATATTATAGCATATCATAAACCAAACCAATCCGTACATTGAATACCATTTTGTCAGTTCTTCGCGAAGGTTTCACTTCAGACAAATCGATTGGCTTTTTGTCGATTCCGTTCACAAACTTCACGTCCGGTATGAGAAGAGCACAGGAGATGTGCACCCATTGCTTGTCACCGCTTTCGTCCATCTCTGTCGTCTCCTTCAGTGGACCACCTCTTAGTGGACAGAGACTGCAAAATGCAAAATACTGTCTGTTGGCACACCTGTCACACCTCCAGTTCCGTTCCGATCCATCGAATAACAGATTTGAAACGCCATAACACACTAAATGTATATCAAATGCAAATTATAAGCATATATCATAAAACTGCTTAAAAGCATCCATACCTGAGTGAACACATACTCTGCAGTCCATGCAGACAATCAAAGGTGAGGTATCTCTGGAGTCAAGGAGAGTGTTCTCGTCCTTGACTTTGGAAGTGAATGCAACGCTTGGAATGAGGATTGGACTCGACTTTGGCGGAGACCACGACTCCAACTCCGATAAGCGGACACTTGGCATGAGTTGGTAAGGCTTGAGTAGATTGCAAACGGCGCAGTGGGCGCCTATGGTTGACATACAGGTGTTGAACCAAATCTCGTCTGAGAAACCCTGGGGAGACGGACCACAACTTAATGGTGTGTATTGTAATGTCTTCTTTGTGATCTCTTCTAAAACCGTCAAATTCTGAGGCAAATAGTAATTAAAATAATTTATATTTAGTATATATTGGTATATATTTAGCAATAGTTATATATTGCTGCCATCAATAAAGTATTCTTTCATCAAATTTACCGGATATTAGCCATATTTACATCAAATAGTCTGATAGAGTATATGAAATAATTAACAAATAGACGATTCAAGGAAAGGAAAGTGCATTTGTTCATCAGATTAGACCACAATGTCGTGGCCATAGTTCTGGAGTGACCACAACTCATACATTCTACCATTCTATCCAAGATACCATTCTTTAACACTTAACAGTATTTTTCTTTCTGGAGTCATATTTGTCTTTTGGTTCAATATTTAAAAATATTCTTAAATATATTCTTTAGAATACTAATTATGTTCCCTGGTCCATATTAGTATTACAATATTTGATTCAGTTTAGTTAAATAAATAGCTAACCAAAGGAGTGTCTGTAGAGCATACTGTTCCCAAATTGGCTCATAAACTTTGTAACATTAGAAAGTGAGTGAAAGTTTTACAGTTCACATTATTTTCATTTCAAATCATAAGTTACTGTATTTCAATACTGACAAAATGTGTTCATATAAAAACCACAACCTTATAACTACACGAATGAAACCCATGGAGTCCATAGGTTTTGCATATCTTAGAAACTTAAAAATTCATATCTGTTTTTCATAGTTTGTTAAAAAGTTGCTTTTCTAATGTTCAAAGTTTTAATATTAACAGGTGATCATAAAAACAAGACAAATTATAATGCTGTTTGTGACTATAAAATACTTTATCTACTAATAATCTATGGTATTATAAAATTATCAATTGTCTGTATAAATTCAAATTATTTAAGGCGCCAGCATGCTGTAGATATGACAATATGTATCACTCAGTTTATATAAAAACTTATGGTATCTCTAAAACTTTTTGCTTCAAGTAAAGATAGCTATAATACAAGATTTAGTCGAAAGTAACCAATTCATGAATACATATTTATATTTAATAAACTCATGTAATTGTCATCAATAGTAATGGTTTGATGACCTAAAGTGACTAAATAGGAGCAACAATTGAAATGAGAAAAAGGGCTAACCTTTGGGACAATATGTGGCAGATCTGCTCGAAATTGGTTCGAATAAGTCTTATTAGGAAATAATTTATGAAATGATTGACAAAAGTATGGTTTGATAAACGAATCTTTAATATATGTATATATTATATAATAATCAAGTTCTAATATATTATAAGTTTTATAAACAATTTTCAGAAACAATAAGTTATTAATAGGTATTATATTTAACAATAAAATCAAAACTAAAGCTTATTTGAAGACAATTTGAGCGCAAAATTTGTCACATTTTGTCAAATGAAAAACGATAACAAATAATACATTCATTCGTTTGAACGATGATTGATATTAAATAATAATTAGGAATCAGTTCTTAATAATTTTAATCAATTTAAATACTCTCACACTTACGTTATTTGCACCGTTAGGATGCACTGAAGGGCTCAACGAATCACTTAAGCTGTTGACAACGTCGAGGTCGTCGGTCGAAGTGCTCGCCTCAACCATTACTCTCAAACTATTGCTCAATCCATTGACACTCTCATCCTTTGTGTCAATCATAATGTCATTCATATTATGGCCAAAAGGCTGTCCCAACTCATGAGCTGTAAGTAGAGGTGGCTGTGAAGAGAGGTTTATATTGTCAGCAGAATATTCATAGTATGGTATGATATGCGGCGGTTGCGATACCATTGGTCTCATCACGTATTGCTCTTCCGATTCATTCATTTGGTTGGCTTTCAGTTCACTATTTAATGGATTCTCGAGGACTGGACTAAACATGCAATCAGTGTTGAGAGAGGACTGCGAATGGGGTGTCGACTGAGTGGATGTTGACGAACAGTTAGCACTCAGAAAGTGAGTTGAGTGGGGGCTTGAGGTATGGTTTACTTCTTGCGATTTAATCAATTCCATGTCTGAAATGTTGGAGTCGTTGAGTGAAAAGTGTGCGAAATATTCACAACTAGTTTGAGAGTTTGGTTGAGTGCAGGACGAGACACGAGACTTCTGGTCATTGAGTTTTGCATACGAATGGTTCAGAAGGTGCGGCGGAACTGACGACTCATTTGCTCTCTTTTTGCGTTTCTTTTCCTTTTGCTTATCCGAAGAAGAGTTGAGATTCTGATGCAATCGATGAATGGTTTCGGAAATAGTCGGCGGTTTAGGCATCGAAGAGATGGTGTCTGCACTGATCGATGATATACTCGGCGCTGATATTAAACCATTCATGAGATCTGATTCATCGGAATTCTCGAACATCTTTCGGGCGGCTTTTGTCGGAGGAGTCCATTGAGGCCCACATTCATCGTCACAATCATCACTATTATACTCTTCAGTATCAGAGGAGAAGTCCTTTTTGTGCGGCGGATGGCGTTTGTGTTTATTACTACACATTAACAATACATATACTGTTATACAGTAATCAACATTTACAGTCAATTCTAAGTAACTTACAATTTGGACATAATATCCCTTTCGTAATGGGAGGGCGCGGGTGCGGCGCATACATGACTCGGATCTTTAGGGTCGGGTCCGATGTCCTTCCCGTGCAGCCACATGTCATACCTGTCCGGCTGGAACTTCCTCACGAATGCTTCCATATTGATCTGAACCGAATCCGATCGGCAGAGACACTGTATTGAGACAAACAGATAATGAGATGCAATGATAGTAACTCGTGAATAGTCGGAGCCCTACCCGTACGGCGCGTTTGCCAAACTCGACCCAACGCGGGAGTGCAAAGTTGGTGGACTCGGCGCAGTTGTATCCATGGTTATATCCCGCGTGATATGAATAGGGAAACGTAATCATAAACTCTCCCTCCTCTTGAGTAATCTTACTGAATGGTATCGAATACTTCTTCAGCACTTGAGGCGAGATTAGAGTCATTTTGTGGCGAAGAAATGCCGGACACTGTTTGCAACTGTTGGGGAAGAATCCTATCATACAATTGAGACATCATTACTGATAAGTGGTTCACAATTCAAGTCTGTTATCTGCAAAATAGACAAACCATTGGCCAGTCGTTCGAGTCGTTTGCCGTGTTCTGGAGGTATGCAATACCAGGACTTGGGAGCACCGAAATGGAGATAATTGATGGAATACAGGTCCATATCCTCCGTATGCCACGCGAACGTGGACTTCCACATCCCGAAGTAGAGGTAAGCCGTGTTCACACCCATTATCTTAATGCCATAACTTTCGTTAATCATATCGAGACAAGTGTTCAGATTATTTATGTTGAACTCTTCGCAGTCCTCGTCAGTGAGAGTTCCGGAAACGTCGGCGCCATATATAGCCGGACAAAAGGTGACATTCTTCCAGTACTTGCGCTCCAAGTCTTCGTAATCGAAATACGTTGGGGTCTTGTATTTGGCAGAAGTGGCCATTTTTGCGAAGTCCTTGATGTGCATCGCCTTCTTCTGGATGTTGTACTGCTGGTAGAGTCCCTGTCCTCCCTGTACGACCTGCTGTATCGGCGCCTTTATCGTCAAATCGATGTCATCGTAACCATTCTTCCGGGGCTTCCATTCCGGCGGAGGAATGATCTGAACATAGCATCCAAACCATTAGTACTGCTATTCATGTCATGGAGACAGTCGAGTGATGCCTACCTTTGCGAGACCTGCTTTGTAGGCGCCCTGACTCTCCATATACTCGAGGTATTTGGAGAAGTCCTTCATCTCATCGATCTTCGGCCTGAAGACCATAATTCTCGGGGCATTCGTAGAGCTGTTGTCCGTTAACCCCATCGCTCCTAATGTGTGACAATCACTGCAAATACAAGCGACTAATTGTGCACTAATTCACCCAAAATGCAACCAATAGTGACACCACTGTCTGTTTGGACTCAACACTCATCAGTGAATGCATTACTCGTATGACCTGTGGATCAGTTCAATGTCTTTCGGGTCACTCCTAATGACAACAACTCAAACACCACTCGTATATGACTCGCAATCTATGCGGCAGTGATTGCACTCGCAGTGAGTCGACTGTCCACTCACTCAGAGACGATATGGTAGTGAATGGATGGCTACTCGAGAGCGAGTGACCACTTCGTGGGCATACAGTCCTCGACAACAAAAGGTGTCACGACAGCCATATCAGCCATTTTGGGATACAATAGTCGCACAAACATATGAGTCGTACAGCCAATGGAGTCTCACTGTCTCTCTCTCACACTCACTCACTCACGTACGCCATGAGACACAACAACACTCAATCACAACAAAGCGTAACGCTGTATGTGAGCGACACTCCACTCACCCTAACTGTAACTATGTTTACGAACGTGTAGTGAACGGCACTTCCTTTTCCTTTTCGTCTCATTAATGGTCTGTTCGTCACGTTTTTGATCATTGATTATATGCACGGATAGGACGGTATGGCCGACCAGGTATGTCACCACTCACTGCCTTCACCACCAATTCATATCTCACTCCAATGTGTGTCATATGCGACAGAATGAGAGGGCGTTTCAGAAGCAGCCGACAATCAATTTGAACCGAAAGCCAGTGATTGGTAAACAGAAAGTCCGCAAAAGTGTGCGATATGTCCGCAATGTTGGCCTCGGATTCAAGACTCCCCGCGACGTAAGTGTCCACCAAATTCACATCTCCTCTCACCTAATCTTATCTCCATATCTGGACAGGCACTGGAGGGCACGTACATCGACAAGAAGTGTCCGTTCACTGGCAACGTTGCCATTAGAGGTCGTATTCTGCGAGGAGTTGTGGTGAAGATGAAGATGCAGAGGACTATTGTTATCCGCAGAGACTATCTTCACTACATCCGCAAATACAACCGCTTCGAGAAACGACATCGCAATATGTCTGTCCATTTGTCGCCCTGTTTTAGGTATGCATAGCCTGTCCTCCACCCTATCTCCTGAGCAGTGATTGAAGTGATGATAAACACGACGGTCTGCTGAGACATAGATATATACCGCTGAGGAGTCTTCGTATTATCTGATTATTCTTATAATTTGTTTGTTTTGTAAATGATTTGAAAAATACTGGAAATGTAATAAAATGTATGCTTTTGTATGACTGGTGTGTAGGGACGTAGCACCGGGCGATTCGGTGACAGTTGGCGAGTGTCGACCCCTCAGTAAGACTGTGCGCTTCAATGTGTTGAAAGTGACCAAATCTGCTGGCGCTAAGAAGTCTTTCCAAAAATTTTGATGAATTAAATGTTTTGAAAATAAATTAAAAGTTTTGATTAAATAAATGATGGCTTGTATTGATTAGTTGTGTGGACGGCAGGGGTCGTGGGTGTGCTGTGGGGGCGGCAGTAGTGATGCAATGGGTGTTGATGTGTGACGTAATTGTTGTGATGTGTTGTTTGCCACGTATTCATGAGCCCACTGTACACCACTGTACAGTTGTATTATATAATAGTGTACAGTATTATAGTTATAGTGACTGTATGTGTGTTTGACATTTTGTCACATCAACACACTCTGACACTCGGCTATACCACGCACTGTGGACCCTCACACGAGTGCCGTCACATCGGTGTCCATATAGTAGTCGTAATAGTGTTGAAGTGGTGGTCAGTCGTGTCCCGTACGGTCAGTGGGAGTGTTGGCGATGTGTGGGTCAGACATACCTAACCGTAAGTCAAAGCGTGTGAACAGTGTTTAGTCTATAGACAGATCTATGATAGGCTTATGTGTTATATTAGCGCAACAGCTGTTATAATAACTTCCTGTCATTTAATAATTCAATTATTATTACTATTATTACTATTTATATAACAACTAATTAAAGCGATATTTCACTAATCAGTTGCTGACATAACATTTCCACTCATTATAACAGCTTTTGTTTCATACAATTCATTTGTTTCACTTGTGCTCTGCTCTGCATTTAAGCCTATCTCTCATTACATGCAAATCATATCAAATCAAATGAAATGTGTTTTAATTGAGGAAATCATGTCTCGCAAAGTGTTGAATCCATTTGTTGAACACATTTTGTTATTCAAGTCTTTGAAGTCAAGTATTTGTTTTGATTGACTTCACAGTCACTGACAGCTCACTCAGTATTACAGTTAGTGTTAGTATTAGAGTTACACTCAGACTATAGACTATCACTGAACTGATAACTGATTAATCAATGATTACTGCAATTGCTATGACCGTTAGTGTGAAGTGATACTCGTTTGTTATTGTGATTACAATGACTGTTGTCATGAATGGTGTACTAATAGATGCAATGCTATCACACTGACAGGAGTGACACAAGACATCATTAGAAGACAATCCATTGAATCCATTGAATGCGTTGATTAGACGAGCATTTGTGAACCAATTTCACCCAAATCTGCGCCAATGTTGAACTCGACAGCGTCTCCACTGTCAGGCCTGTCAGCCCTGTCAGGACCGCCTTATTTCGTCGATTTACATGTAAATCCGGGTAATGTTTCCGCTTTGGCCTCATTTCACTGCCACTACTCCTTGGCTGGCATTCATCTAATCGTTCAATCGTTTCATTATTAGGCGAATCCGTTTCAATACAACTATTCGACGGCAATGAGACTATACTCCGCGGTCCGGCCACTATCACCATGATATCTCAACATACATTCCCTCCCATCCCTATGCCTGTCCAGGTATGACCATCACTACTACACTTATATCTATAAGTTTATAGTACTATCTATAAGTTTATAGTACTATCTATAAGTTTATAGTACTTCTCACTTGATGACAATTAGTATTATAATTGACACCTTGCACCTTGCTATACACCATGTAGTTTGAACACAATTAGCAATGTACTCTATATTCTAGAATATGTTTATAGTATTAATAGTGATTTAGATAACTAGACAATTACAACATTATAGTGAACTCATTGTATGATTGTATGTGAATCTAATGGTTTGCCTTTGGGTGGTATGACAGGTACCGCCGGGACATATGATCCAACAGATAGTTGACGAGAACGGCCAACTCCGACAGATCATACTGTCCGCTCACCCCAATGGCAACACCAACCCATCAAACGCTGCTCTTATGCCACAACAGCAGCAACAACAACAGCAACCCTTTCCCTACTGCTGCTGTTGTAGCTATAGTTGTATGGGATCGGCACAGACAGCACCAGTACCTCCACCGCTGCCACCGCCCCCTCCGCCTCAGCTGAGGCACAACATCCTAGCGTTTCCAACGCCACAAACTCGTCGCCGAATCAATCCAATGAACCGTACGTTTTCTCCGGCGGGTAAGCGTACGGCTCCGACCTATTTGAACAACAACTCTATAGGAAAGTCTCCCATTCGGCACAAATTGGGCTCAACAGCCGGTGCTTCAGTTGACGGCGTTTCCAAAGTGTCGTTCTCTAACACCAAACACACGACTCCTTCTGATAGCAAACCGTATGAACTGAACAGCAATCGAGTGCTCGTCGGAAGAGTGACTCCCGCAGAGAACGACTGCCTTTCCCTCTCTGACCCGAAACATGTTCTCAATAAATCCTTTGACACAATTAACAAAGAAGTGATGGATTGCGGAATCAATAGCAAAGAACTTATCGAAAGCAATGGTTCGGTTGTATCAGCGCCACGACCTGCCCCTCCATTCTCCTATACAAGTCTGGAAGAGCACAAACAGTTGAACCATTCGATCGACTCAACCAATTGTTCTCATTTTGAATCTTCAGAAAAGCCTTCAATCCTTTTGGAAATAAATCTCTCTTCCAATGATTCCAGAGTTCAGAACAACATTAGTGCGGATATTGTCGAAGAAGTCGATGAAGAAGAAGACGATGAATTAGAGGAATGCGACCAATCGTCCAACGAATGTGAAAATGAGTTGAAAAATAGCGAAAATAGTTTAACGAACAATAAGAATGAGGAGCAGATGGTGGAGCCGTCGCCAACCATTGAACAACTGTCGTCTCAAACACACGAAGAATCTCTTATTAGCGCCGAATTGGAAGACAAGTCTAATGAGAATTTGTCTGAAGATAGCGATCAAACGATTGACAAAAACTCTAATGAATTTAGGAATACTCTGAATGACATTCAATCGATGAACTCTTGCATATCGTATGTAATGCAAGACAATCCCAATGAAGAGATGATTAAGATTGAGACAACGGAACCCTCTCTGAGTCGCTGTCAATCGCTGGCCAATCACTTCCATACGGACACAATCTATAGTATTAATCAAACCGAATGCCAATTAAACAAAACCGAAGACATCGGTGTCGTCGAGGAAATGGATTATTCCATTGAGTCTTCGGATGAGAATCAGACAAAAGAAAGTATTAATAGTTTAACGAAATTAAGTGATGACGAGAACGAGGAAATGAACGCCAAAAATACGTTAGCGTCGGAAGGGGTGCCGGTGTTGCAGAGGTCTCCCAAGCATTTACTGCCTCAGCTCGAGCTCCTAAATCTCACCTATACTTCATTGACTGCCAACACCGTTAAGTTAAAGTGGGCGCACTCGGAGCCCCAACCCTCAGGCGAGAACCTGTACGCCAAACACTATGTGGTCGAGATGTTGCTGAACAAGTGCAGCAATGGTGGCACCGGTGAGTCAGGACAGGTGGGCGGTGGCACGGGTGGGTCCGGGTCGGGGCCCAACAGTCGGATCGTATATCAGGGCCACTGTGCGAACTGTCGCGTATCGCACCTGTCGTCTCAACAACAGTATTCGTTTCGAGTCCGCACAACAAGTGAAGAGCATCTGGTGGTGAGTAATGTGCTGACGATCACCACTCCCGAACAGCAGCCAATCAACAACAAGTACGGCAAGAAGAGTCGTCGCGAACTACTTCAGCAACAGATCCAACAACAACAACATCAGATCCATCAGCAGCAGCTGCTTCTCCAACAGCAACAACTGCAACAACAGTCGCAGACGCGGGTCACCGATAAGACCGAGCCCACCATCAGCTCTGACCAGAGGTGTGCAATACTTCTCCTTTTGCTGTTCACTCTTTTCGCTCTTATTGTCGCGGTTCTCATCCAACAATTATTGTCTGATAACTGATAACTGATAACCGATTAATCAAATCTAAATCTAATTCTTAATACAAATCATGTTTTATTCGGATTTACAGAATATTTATTCAAAATTTTATGAATTCTTATATTTTTGTGAAAAAGTAAATATAAAAAATATAAATATATATTAAATATAAATTATATTATTGTTGTGCTGTAACTGCAATATTCTGTTTATATAAAATGCTATGTTTTTTAATTGTCCTATTTTTTAATTATATATTATAATTATTACTTTTTATTATTATTAATATTATTCATGCTTTTTATGTTTCAAATAATTGACAAATCGTTATAAAAATTTTTAGTTCATTTATAATCAATTGATTTTTTACTGATTTAATTTTTTAAATAATTTATTTATTTGTTTTTTAATTTATTTAATTAATATTTTAAATTCAATTTATAATTCAATTATTTACTGTTAATTACAATCAAATATATCAATGCATTAGAAGAAAAGCATTCATTCTTTCAATTTCTTACATTTATTTCTAAATAACTGAGATTCACATCAGAATCACATTTATTACATCTAAACCCATATCACTGGTCATGAGAATAGAGTGACCATCAGATTCATGACCACATCAACATTGTCTAGAATTTTAGTTTAATTGGGCGAACAGGGGGGAGGGGGCAACCTTTCTTTTGTTAGATACTCCCATAAAATGACTTATTCCACAAAACCTAACCCCCACTCACTTTATTCATTAGGGATTGAATAAGGTGGGTTTAAGTACCATGACACTATTTGATAATATTATGTTATAAGATTAATCGTACCATTGAGAAAGCTGTGGTCAACTTACGACAGAGTAAAGTAGGCATACTTAAGGGACGACTTAACACAGTATTTACAGTTTAGCTCTAATAAGATTGGCTTATTTTATTATAACTTACAAGTCAATATTATTATAAATATATGATACAGTAATATACATGCTATATATACAGCACTGTACAGCTTTTTTACGCTTAATTGACTGGAAATTCTAAATGTAAGTCATGTATGCAAACAACAACTGATTTCATTATAGTAAGAGTTGCTATACTGTACTGTACTTATGGACCGGAATTGCTCTGCAATTGGCACTCGTAACTGGAATTTAGTATTAATATTGCGATTTGTATCCATATGGAATATCCTAGGTAAACTATCTAAACTATTCTTACCATACTTAGCACTTACATCAGACTTAAATAAATAAGCATATAAATAATATTTTAAATTGTAAGGATTTAAACAAATTATCTTACAATTAAACAAATTACTTACAAAATAAAATATCTGTTTTATGGATTTAAAATTTTCAGTATACGTAATATTTAATATTACCAAGATATACAAAGATATACCAAGATGTACTGTAGACAAATCTAAATGTATGAACTACAGTATATTCTAATTTTTATGAAACTTTTCTTTATAATAAATATTTATAAGCAAACATTTTAGATTTAATTAAATAAGTATAATAAAAACCTACAAAATATATGCCAAATAATGTATTATAATAAATACTGTTAGATACTGTCAGGTTTAGATGTTATCATATGTTTAATTCAGGCAATTGTCACATAAAATTATATAAAAACAATTGAAATTAACTTAAGGCATATGATAAATGTCACGCATTGAATATTTTTCATAATACAATATCAACACTTAGTTATTATATTTTATTTAAATTAATTAATTATCCAGTAAATATAATATTAACGGAATTCCTATTTTCAAGGATATAATTATTTATATTCAATTAACTTATTTCAATTTTTATTTTACATTTTTCATTTTTATATTATACTTTGTACTAAAATATATTTCTAATTATTATTCTATAATTTAATGAGTATAATTTATTATACATTATAGATCCAATGTCATTTCGGTTCCATGATTCATATAAGGGACACTTTCATTTAAAGTTTTATATTAATTTAAGGATTATATAGAACTGTTAATTCTATAATTTAATGAGTATAATTTATTATACATTATAGATCCAATGTCATTTCGGTTCCATGATTCATATAAGGGACACTTTCATTTAAAGTTTTATATTAATTTAAGGATTATATAGAACTGTTAAAAATGTGTAGACATCTGTAAAGATTTTTTTAACAATGTAGAATCTAAATTATAGATACTTTTATTAATGAAGAATTTAGAGAATATTCTATGCCGTGTATTTTTGTGAATTTATAATTTAGCGGTTATAAATATTGATTAGATTTTATAAATATTTTTTATTTATAATAGACCCAAAATTTGTATTTAAACAATTTTGTGATTATTTTCGATTTATTTGAGTTTTCTTTGCAATTAAGGTTACAATAATTTCAAATGATATTTATATTAAACAAAGCACCTATTAATTTACCATAAATAACCTATTTTGACAAATAATTTTTAATTAGTTCAGTTTATTAATTTTTAAAAATACTGCAATTTTATAGATTAAAGCTTTGGACAAACGTTATATATTAAACAAAGCACCTATTAATTTACCATAAATAACCTATTTTGACAAATAATTTTTAATTAGTTCAGTTTATTAATTTTTAAAAATACTGCAATTTTATAGATTAAAGCTTTGGACAAACGTTAATACTAATAGTTTATAAAATGTTAACTAAATATAATATAAATGTTTAACATATAGACAATTGATAATTGCACTCAAATTGAACACATTTTCTATTGAATTGATTGAATATTAGGTCTCAATCGCGCTCTAACTCTAAATGGATAGGAAGGGCACGACCCAACTCATCGGCAATATTCCGATTACAGGCGCCTAATACTCTTCGGCTCATTATATCCAGGGGTCCGCCCTTTGTGTCCATCACAACACCGCCCGCTTCTGTCAATATAAGACTGCCGGCCGCCATATCCCACACGTGAAGACCGAACTCCCAGTAGGCGTCGGCCGAGCCATCGGCGACACAACACAAGTTGAGAGCCGCAGAACCCACACACCGGACGCTGTGACTGAGCCAACCCACGGCCTCGAGGTTACGGAACACAGCGTTTCGTTTCTCTTCGTCCCTTTGATTCCCGAATTCACACAACAGAAGCGCTTCGTTCAGGGATTTACAGCTTTTATGTACAGATAAGGGCTGTCCGTTACAATAGGCGCCCCAACCCTTGCGGGCCGTATATAGCTTCGACAGGAAGGGACTGTACACCACTCCCACCACCGGAACCTTATTAACTGTCAGACCTATGGATACACATGTGAAGGGAAAGGTATGAACAAAATTCATGGTCCCATCGATGGGGTCTACAATCCAAGTCGGGTCTACCGTCAGCCCCACCCCAGCGCTGGTCTCTTCGCCAATGAACCGGAAGTCTGGAAACTGACGCTTCAATTCTGTAAACAAAAACTTTTCGATCGCTTTATCTGTTTCTGTCACCAAATCGGCGAACGAATCCTTTTCAGAGATCTCTTTATTACGTCCGGAGGCAGACTTCATCATAAGGCCCGCCTCGAAGGCCAGACTCACAGCTATGCGCTCACATCGCAACAACTCCTGGCCATCCATTCCTCCACTTCACCCTTCACTTCACCATAAATTATCATTACTTCAGGTAATGGACTCAACATTTGAACAAATTTACAATTCATTCATTCACTATAACAACGAATTTAAATGCAAATTATAATCATATTAGCAGTGATTAAATAATTAAATGACAAACGCATTCACTCATTAAATCTATTTCGTGTCTTAAGTTAAATGAAATTCAATTAAACAATATTTATAAAATACTTACCAATCAATAGATTTACGAATGAAAGTAATTTCAAATAAATTGAAATAAAATATAATCAAAACTGAAATTAAAATTCTTGAATTGGATTCACAGTTTTGACAGAATTCACAGAATTGCATGAATGAAGCAATTGATGGAAATTTTCATATATCTATGAAGACATGCGTTTCACGTGAATCGCAGTCTCTCTGGAGTCGGTCTTTGCATACACTTTGCTATCATTCAATGTTTAACCAAATGATTATATTATATAAGTTACCAATTATATACTGTATTTATTTTATATTTTTTATTCATTCGAAAAAATCAATTTTTATTAATAAATGATTTGTTTGCAATTTTAAATAAGTTTCCATAGTTTCATACAAATGACACCAATATTAAGAACATTAGAAATTACTTGATCTTAAGTTTTATGCTATGTTTAGTTGCTTTCGTGGAGTTAATGATGAAAAGAGGGTAATTGATATGGGGTTACAGTTAATATTAAGTTTTCAATTAA
>CAJPVJ010000580.1:0-22785 GCA_905397405.1 Oppiella nova
GAAAGAAACGGCAGAAAAAATACATTAGTTTCCAAGTCATTCATCGGAAGAAGTTTTCTTTTGTTTGATTACATGTGTAGACAATTCTTGCATATAATTGATACAATGAAAATTCAAAACAAATAACAGTATTTCATATTATAGTAGTAATGTAGTATAATTGAAAATAAAATAAAGACACAAAAACTCACTAATTTATTGGAGAAGAAAATGATAAATTATACAATATTATCATTTACAACTAGTATATCACAATAGTATATACACAGTATCAGTAATATACACAGTATAGTAAATTTACAAAACCAGTATTGAACTTTTTTTAATACCATATAACAGCAAATCAAGTAAATCACTAACTTATTATCAATATGCACTGCATTGTAATTGTAAATAAAGTAGATATAATTTTCATTTTTAATGTAGTCTGTAATATGTAAAATGATTCTTAAAAATTTACACAATTTTTATGTGATTTTAATCTTTAATTTTGAATCATATTTCAAAATGTGCAAAAATAGCAAATGTTGGAAAAGGTAATAGTAATCAGCTTTAAATGTGTTAAATAAGTATATGTGTTATACTATTGTGTATAAGAGAAGATCAGCACTATATGAATGAAAATTACGGCTAAAAGTATGATAATAATGGCTGTAATATAATGCTTGACTGTATTGTAGTGAATAATATAATAACACATTATTTGTACAAAGAATTGACTCATTTCCTTATTCTTTCATGCCGTCTATCATTTTTTGTCAAATATATGATAATAGAAATTGATTTGCATTTTCACTGAATTTGAGTTTTATGTGAGAAAATGTTATGAAAGATGTGTGAATTGAGTGAAGAAACGGGACCTTAAGAAGCAAAAAAAATAAAGGACAGACACATTGAACAGAAAAAAATATAATAATATATACTGTGGTGTATATAATGTCGGAAAACTGGCGACACTTTTTATTACATGAGAAGAAGTGATGCATTTATATTATCTCATGTTTGCGCCATTCGTAACAATAGCTCACACAACGAATTATTCAGCAAAAAGAAGTGGAGGAATAATTCGTGAATAATAGGAGCGCATCACCAGTTGTCTCGTTGTCTCTATTGTCACGTTATTTCGTTCCCTTTATCGTAGACGAGAACATTAATGCATTTACACAACATCTCTCTCTCTCTCTTTCTCTCTCTCTCCCTCCCTCTCTCCCTCTCTCTCTCTCTCTCTCTCTCTCTCTCGTGGAGCACAATATCTTTTATAGTAAAATAGAGAGAAAAGTTTTATTCTTTTGTAAAAATAGTGTTTAGAGTCTGGGTTTGGTGTTAGAGAAGTGCGAGTATTGGCCGACAAAAAGCCTTTTCCTTTCATTGTTTGTGACGAACAGAACATTGAGTCGAGCTATGAGTCTATAAGTCCAACGAAATGACAAATTCGTTTCCGTCGGTCTCTATCTCACTCTCACTCAGTCACTCACTCACACACTCTCACTCACTCACTCACTCACACACTCCTACTCTACTCTATCATTCATTCTTCAGAGTTAGTCCATGTCTTTGGCTTCACTCTGAATACGGTTCACAATTGACATTAACTGAACTAATACTCAGACAATAGTTGACAGTATAAGACAAGACACGCCAACAGATATTTAATAGAGAATTAAATAACAAATTAAGAGAAAAAAGCATAAAAAGAAATAAAGCGAACAATAAATGCGACAAAAGAGACTACAATAGGCGTAAAGTTAGCGGAGTTTCAATTAATTATTAGTTCTTCAGATCAGTTGTAAATTGTTTTCATTTTCATGACTTCCTAATTGATGTCATTCAGAAAAATTCATTTTTAAAAACTAGTTTTTCTTCAGCTTTTTCACTATTAAAACATTTTTCTCGCCTTTTGTTTCATTTTAACACAAATTTTTTCTTTGATTAATACGAAAACAATTTTCTCTTTTCTTATAAATATATTGTTTATTAATGAGATTATAGTTAAGAATGAAAATCTCTATTTAATTCTCTTTTATATACAATTTCATTGTGGGTTTTAATAGTTTGTGACACAAATTATTTTTGCCTTATTAACAGTTTGTTATGTTAACTCGGGTTTCAATTCTCACATCCTCTTTAACCTCGCTTCTTATTATCCTTAGTATCTTTTGTAGTAAATAATGTAAACTGGCTTTCAGTTTGGTGATAAGTAAAACAGCTTTCTTTAGACGACAGTTCACTTGTCGTAAGACTAACAATAATTTGTCAAAACAATCATTCAATACATAAATAATTGTTAAATACTTTATTTTACTTATCATAACAATTACAACATACTCACTGTTGAGTAAATTTTAAATATTTTAAATATTATTAACCATTTATATAACTCAAAGCAAAATATTTGTTACAAATGAGCGTTTAGACAAAGTTTATGTTATAAATGACTGATTTTATTCACATATTAAAAATTATACTAATAAAAAATTCAAACGTTTAGTAAAACTTTCACTGATTGTGAAATTATAGTCAATTAAAGATAATACAAATTTTAATAGATATCTTCAATTATCTTCAAAATGTTTTGTTGAAGAAATTTTTATTTCTCGTAAATAATTTAAATACAATTAGTGTTGATTACCGTGAGATTCAAGCAATCAGAGCGCTATAAACTGTGATTTTAATGACATGTATCTAAAAGTTATTAATTAGCTGACTCTTGCCTGCAAACATTGCTTTAAATTTATTAAAATTATACTTTAATTAACCTATATTTTAATTTAATATGAATACGAGCCTATTAAAACAATTATAATATAGATTCAATTTTTAAGTTTGGAAAGTTTGTTTGCATGAAATATTGATGTCCTATCAATGCTCACAATTATTCACATCTTAATGAATTCTCTCGTATAAGAAACAACTCTTATATGGCACATATCGTAATATGTAAAATATATACAGTACAAATGTATGGGTTTTGTATAACCCATAATAAAATTGTATACAGTAAATTTTGAAAGACAATTAAACTAAATAAATAAAATAATGTCAATTTGACAGAGATAGGCGATATACTCAAAATATTCAAATTGTTTTTGCAACTTTTTGTTATGAAACATTTTAGTTTGAATATTGAGTGCTCATCTCTAGTGTCTAATAATAAAACTAATCTTAAAATACTTTATAAATTACTTTAACTTAAAGTGTTATTTAGTAATATTGAAAATACTATTAAACATTTAATATAACCGGTATTATCATACAGCATACTGGCAATTTTCAATTAAACACTTTTATTTTCATATTGGTTTAATTAGTGTTTCAAATTGATAATGTCTATGATGATAATATTTAATGTGGAGATAAAGTATTTATTAAAACAGAACAATAACATGTTAAAGCTATCATTAACAAAGTAAAAAACCTGTTCTTAGTGTTATAGGTTTCGTAGATAAGTTATAAACACAATTTGCACTCAACTTACAGTATAACAATAAGACTTATTGAATAAGTGGGCATATTTTGCACAACAAATGTATAGCTATTTTTTGGTATACCGTAGATTGTTTTGTGAGTATTAATAGTTTAGAAATATTTGTCGTTTCAAAGATATAATCGCTTAAGATATGAGTTTTAATGAGTTTTAATAAACTTATCAATACAATTTTTATTAATTAAGAACTTTATTGATTAAAAATTACATCAACTTACAGTTTTAGAATAAATGAGAGTTTTGATCATATTTCAAACATAACAACACAATTTGAATACATATTATGAATACAGTATTAAGTCATTAACTTTAACAATTCATTTCGTGTTGACTAACTCTTTTACAATCGGTTTTTTAATATAATTAATTTTGTTCTTATTCTTTACATAACTTTATTTCGTTTTTCTCTATTTTTACGTTTAATCATGAGTAATTAGAGTAAAGTCATGAAATAAACATTAATTGGTAGCAAATATGTGTTACAAAAGTGTCGGGGATTACCGATAATTCGTAAGAAAGTAATCATTTGATGAATTGACTACTTCTTGGCTTTGGTTGGCTTTCGAGCGCATTGTTTGGTCTTTTTGTTGGTCTGCTTTTGTTTGGTGTCCTTCTTCTGACTCTTCTGACTCTTGAACCGAATCTTTCGTTCTTTGATTTCTTTGATGATGTCTTCGGTCCACAGTATATGAGACGAGCCTTCAGTCTCGACCTTCTCTTTCGATTTAATCGCTTTCTTCTTGACATTCACTGTCAGATCATTATTGTCGCCACCGTTTTGGGAATCGTCTTCAGCGGATATCCCGCAGGTTTACCTGCCGGCTGGGGATGGAGACCCCAGCGCTCACTACATGAACTTCAGTAACTGGTCAAACACCTCTAATCGGTAGCTTAGGAAGGTGTTCAGCACCAATTACTGTAAGGGCTTCTCCTCGACTGAGCGCTCACTTCCGTCAAACACTTTCTCCTTGTAGTCGACAAAGAGGTTATGGTTTGTCTCGAGAGTATCGAAACGAGTCTCAAGCGATTCCTTGAGATCATTGATGGCCTTATCGGTGGACGAGTGACTGCTTTGGAAGAGATAGTAATTTATTGAACGGGTATTCGACGGACCGATGCATTTGTATCGATAGAAGACAAAGTGGACGCCAGAAGACAACAACTTATACCAGACATACACCGCATCCACAATACCATTGCGTTTGCACTGATCAATGAATTGGCGAATTGTGTGCAACTGATCCAAAGTGATCCGCACCTTCACGTCAAACCGAGTTTTCAGCGACTGATCCAACGGTTGCTTCACGTAAATGGCGTACAAGAGGTATAGGGAGCACACCCTCTGAGACAATGGCCTCTCTTTGTTCACCAATTGGGACAACACTTCCAAATAGATCTCATCAATGAATTCATGCATTTCGTTGTCGTTGTGTCGACCACTGCAACAAACAGACCATCAATTGTCACCCATTGGTGTCCAGTCACGTGTTTACCGGATCTATTCTGGCTTTGAGTACAGAACCTTTAGCACCGTCTTTAGCTCTATAAACCAACTTAAGAACAGCAGCATAAACCGCTTGTCTCAGAGCTACAGACAGGACTTAGGCCTGCGGCACATATAGTACAAAGACTTGCTTCGATGGCTTGTCATGTCTTCAGATGTGTCTCAAGTTGTGGTCAAAGCTATCAATCACTCAATCATTCACTCAAACAATGCTTTCATTCATTCACTGAGTCTTGGATTCAGCGGTGAGTCAACCGTTAGAGCCGTTCACATATACTGTACGCACAAATGGGGCCAAACAGTGGCCAACCCTTTCACATACAATACATTCAATTCAATCCCATTTCTATACTTTGCATTCATTTCTCAATTTTATTAGACTTTTATTTCAATTCATTTATGGTTTCATGATTTGATTTTAAATAAATGGAAAATTTATTACAATTTATGGTAAAATTACATGAATATAAACAAAAATCACAAAAACATTCTAAACATGCTTTTACATTCTGTTTACCTGCTATAGAATCACTATCTATTATTGAAACTGGTGAGGAAGGCATAATGAGAACTCATCAAGCTTCCGTACCTACCGGAATAGCTAACCCAACCTATGGGTCACCAAAGGCTTCAAATCGACTTTTCCGCTCGAAATGAGTTCAATGGCCAACGGATAGCTATGACAACGATTTGAATATACAATTACATTATCTATGCACTCATGTAATGCCATAAGAATACAAACTCGTCTTTTATACGACAACTGCCAATGATATCAATCTCCCTGAGAGTGGCCGCACTCATAGGTACCCTGATTTTTGCGGGACCCAACCCTAACGTACAGATTCGGCCGCCGATTCTGGTCGCATGGATGGCCGTCGAGACACTGGACTCAACGCCCGAGCATTCAATGCATGTATCGATTCGTCCGAATTGTGTATTCAGTGTTTTCACGAATTCAATGTCATTAAAGGTTTTGGTGTCTATGAGGAAAGTCTGGTCTGCGCCCATTTTCTTGGCTAAATTCAGTCGACTTTGATCTATATCTGTTATACAGACTTTTGTAGCACCAAAAGCTATACAGATTATACAATTATCATAGTTTGCAATTATAATCCAAAATTGAATGCATTCACAAACCCTTAGCGCAGAGCATAGCCATTAGTCCAATGGATCCTAAATGTATGGCAAATCAGAACAAGTAGTTATTAAAAGATGAAATACTTGAATGGATACATACCAGCCCCACAAACCAAGACTCTATGTCCTACTTCTAGGTGGACTCGTCTACAGGCGTGAACTACCACTGCAAAGGGCTCGACCATTGAGCCCTCGTCCCACGACATGTTATCCGGAATTCTATCAATACAAATGAATTTTGCATTTATTTTATACTCAAATTTTGATAAATAATACAATTCTTACTTAAACAAACAATTATCCGGATGAGTAAAGTATTGTTGAAGGCAACCATCCATTGGGGGCAGACCTCTGGACTGTACAAAAGATATCGGACACAAGTTGTATCGACCCATTCGGCAGTATTCACAGCGACCGCAAGATATAATGGGTTCGACGGCTACTCTGTCGCCAGCCTTCAGATCTCTAACTTTGGTTCCGACAGCAATCACTTCGGCCGATGGTTCGTGACCTAACACTAACGGCTTCTTTACAACAAAATCTCCGGCAAAGCCTTTCTTCCAGAGATGGAGATCTGTGCCACAAATGCCATTACTTTTGAAAATATAAATCTATTGAATATCTATTGAATTTGTTTGATATTACTTTATAGTACCTTTTAGACTGCAGTAAACATTCTATAAAATAGTAAAATTTTTAAGTAAATTTAATTTCAAAATCTAATTTCAATTATTAAGGTATTTGAAATTAAGTATATATTGGACATACCATGTGGTCCCAACTTGTCATCCAGGGGCCAAATCTCAATCTTTAACTCATTGGCCTTATGAAGAACCAGTGCTTTATTATCTGATTTTTTAAATCCTTTTAAATTGCTCATTTTATTTTGGATTTTTGGATCTTACAGTAAGATTCTTACTATAATATGTCTGTCTGTAAATGTCTAACTGATTTTATTTGTCTATATTTTGATTATAATCATGAAAAAATAATAAATTTAGTAACTGTAATGTTAGGCTAAATAATATTTTAATTATTATAAAATGATCGTGCAATAATACATAACTTTTAGTTCTTTGTACCAAAAAAGCATGCAATTATTTATATCATACTGGTATATTGTTATAAGTTTCCATTACTTATTTTGCAAATATAGTAAGTTATTATAGACTTATCAAGTTCATTTTATCAATATAAGGAATTCCAAATGAATTAAAATAAATTAATACTTTATTTTTAAATAAAAAATGTGCTTAAGAGATTAAAGAGGAATAATTGATTGAATCAAAATCAAAATACGATTGAATTGTATTTATTGGTTCTTCAACTGAGTGTGAATTAGTATCCATTGATTCTGTCATTGAATACAGACGTGATCTCATGGGCCACTTCTGCAAATCAATATAAAATTAATAAATGAGGTAGGTCATCACAAATACGATATTTAATACCGGGTATTATAAGGTAACTACAGTATAGTAATCACAAATGAACAAGTAAGTTATGGAAACTTTTCTTCCATTTAGTTTTAAACTTTATTTTTTTATAAATAAAATTGTTTAATTGATAAATGACTTGAAATTCAAAGCATAATTTTAATAGCATAAAGTTATAAAGCAAATTAATTTATAAGAATTAAAATTATAATACAGACGAAACTAACTTTTGAATTATCAGAAGATAAATGTTTGTGATATAAAAACTTCAAATAAATATGATTCAAGAAATGATAGCATACTTTGATTGGATGCAAAAACTTGAGGTCGCATTCAAAAGCGGTGTTGACGTTCACATCGTTGTCTTCATCGGTAGCAACCATTTTACTGAGATATGAGATGTAATTTGTGGCCAAAATAAGGACATCCAGTTTAGAGAGCTTTGTGTTGGGCGGCACTGAAGGCAGACAGAGCTGAAGGCGTTGGAAGGCCTGCCGTAAACTCTTCACTCGACTTCTCTCTCGTTCAGCATTTTTAGCCGTCAAGTTATCCTTCAGTTTAAAGCCTTTATAATAAATGGCATATAATATTAGAAAATATACTAATAATATGTGAAATTAATTTTAACAAACTTGATGTTTTCATTTTTGATCGCATTTTTTTCCGTTCAAAATGTTTGCTTTTAGTCACTCTTTCCATAATCTGAATGAACACTACAAATATAGTTAACAAATGATTTGTCGCATAAAAATACACCCAAACATAAGTAAATGTATTGTAATAAATGAAATTATAACAATTAATCATCTATTTTGAAGACTAAATATTTGTAATATAAGTATTAAAATAAAAGCAACTATTTGACTAAAAATAGGCTACAAATGTTGATTATATTTCATATGTCTGAAGGGAGAACTGAGTTAATTATCAGCAAAGTATCAAATTTCATTCAATATCGGATTAGTTTCCAAAAAACTTATTGTAATAAATGTGAGCAAAAATAAGAGGTTATGTCAACAATCATTCATATTTTGAAGTATTTTCTTTATAAATTATCAGCAAAGTATCAAATTTCATTCAATATCGGATTAGTTTCCAAAAAACTTATTGTAATAAATGTGAGCAAAAATAAGAGGTTATGTCAACAATCATTCATATTTTGAAGTATTTTCTTTATGTTTAAACGAGAAATTTTATTTTTCTAAAAACAAATAAACTAAATATTTGTCAAACAATTAAAATGAGTAAATTGTTATAAAAAACAAATAACAAGTTTTATAGATCGGAAAATTGGCCAAAAGAGAGCAAACATTGGCCTTTAAACTGCACACAACTAAAGACAACAAAAGACATCTAAAGATATAAATGACTGGACCAAAAGCACTCGTAGACTCAAAACTAATTAACACGAAACCAGATTTAGTCGTAAAAGGAAAGGAGAAATCAGTTTTGGTTCATAGGATCAGCTTTCTCTGCATTAGTCCCTACTTTCAGAGGTATTTCAAATATAACCCCAAAAGAAATACTGACGGCTGTTATGAACTTCAGCTCAAAGACGTGTCCGACGCTGTGCTCATCCAGATCTGCAAGTATTCATCTGATGGCACGATTGACATCTATGAACACACTGTCTTTGATTTGTTATCGGCAGCCGATATGTATAACATTAAAGGTATCATCAATTGTTGCAAACGATTTCTATTGCAGAATATATCGCCGACCAATTGTTTTGATATCTATATATCGGCTCATTATTACAACTGCGGGAATCTGAAGAAGTCAGTCGCCGATTATATTTCTAAGAATAATGTGATGAATGAGGAGCAGTCGTGTCGGGAACTGACTATTGAATTAATTCTCGATATTTGGTACAAACAAAATATCCAATAATTCAATAAAATGCTAATTAATTGTGAAATTTTGTCTACAAAATTAATTCTATACACGATTTCATTAGAATCAATGTTAAGTATTTTCTGAATTTGTTTTATTCATAACTACTGCAATTGTTGTATTAATATCGTAATAATTTATTCCATCACTATTTTAATATATTTAACAGATCCATAAATTAAGACAAACATCACATTTATATGACATTTGAGGAAAAATTTCCGACTAATTTCAGTCATTGGTTTTCGTAATTATTTGAAATGTCTTGCAGTAGTATTAATAATAATTCTGTATAATATTTAAGTTTTTATACTATTTTAGATAGCTCTAAATAAATAAATTTATAATATTTTCGTAATAATAATTATTATTTATTACAGTGTTTAAACAATTCATATTTAAAATGTAATTATTATCATAAATAATAAACAATTGAATCACAATACTGTATATAATCTTTAAATTATTACTATTATTCTATATAATTAGTTAAATATAAAATGTTAACAATAAAAACTTTATGATGACAATTTCCATATGAAGAGCTATTTTAAATAAATTCTTATAAGAATTAACATATAATTAGTAAACATAATACATTGAATGGGATAATTGATTTGAAATATTCCATAAAACTTCCACAATCTGTAATAAAAGAAAGTTCTAAGAAATTATTATTTATAAATTTAGTACCATGTACCATTTTCATAGTTATTCACAATAGCTATCATGTGGAGGTAAGCTATACTAAAAGGTAATGTAGTTATTAAAGAAATATTTTTTATAAAACATTTATTTTGTTCGGAGATTTAAATTTATTAATATTAAAAATTTATTTACTATTAATTAAAAATTTAATTTAATGTTCAAAGAAATGATATTTTTATTAATAAATAAATAAAAATCAAATAATTAATTATTCACCAGTTAATAGGACCATAACTTATGGTATTATATATACATTATAAAGATAAAGGTTGTAAAAATGTAATAGCATTATCTTTGTATGATTTCATGATTAATATAATAATATGAATATTTTACTTAAATTCATATTTGTATTCAAATTAACAACGAAATTATGTTACAAGTATTTGAGTGCTAACAAAGTCCAAACTCACAAATTAACGGTTTAATATAAAACTTATAAGCAAATAAAATACAGTATTAGCAATTTTGATAATTGACTATAATTCATTCCTTAGTGATAGCGTAACAAAAAACTAACGTAGACTACAATATTATAATGTTAAAAACAATTTAATCTGTAAATTATAAGCAAATAAAATACAGTATTAGCAATTTTGATAATTGACTATAATTCATTCCTTAGTGATAGCGTAACAAAAAACTAACGTAGACTACAATATTATAATGTTAAAAACAATTTAATCTGTAAACTATTTGTGAAATATAATAAATGTTAATTGCGAAAATCCAAGGACTGAAGTAATAATGAAATATCCTTTGTTTGGATAATCTGTACGACACATGAGTACAAATGAACTAATATATGATTCTGTACTCAAGAGCACTAAGTCTTGTTTAACAAGTTTTTTGTTTTGTACGAATTGTACTGTACTTTAAAAATAGTTTATTGAGAATAAAATTCTCTCATAAAGTACTATAGTCTCGACATAACAACACCGCCTAAAAATAAGTCCAAAAGTATTTTTCGCAGGAATATTAAATTATTTCATTACATTATTATTAAAATTAAGGCAACAATTGTTTGTTAAACTATAAAATATAGTGTAAAGAATTGGCACTTCATATGCCTTTTACAGCGAATCAACAACTAGTGTGTGAGTGTTAGTGCTGTGAAGTGGTATTTGAATGTTTGGATTCCCCAAAGGTTTTTACCTCAAACTCCAGACTATTGCGCGAAACTCACGGCATAAGTCCTGCACTTATTTATATTCATATTTATAAGTGAATTCCGCGAGAGTTTAAGACCATTAGTGACTCAAAACCACGAGTTCAATGAGTTTATGGAAGCAATAAGTGATTAACATTATTATATAATAGTTTTAAAACTTGTCTACTATTGTGCAAAATATTAGTAATTAATGAGAAAAATGCGAAAATTGCAAATCATTTTGATTTTAATGATCTTTACTTCGTGTTTGGCGTCGATTAAAGGCAACGGAAAGTTGGTCCGACTCTGCTATTGGACGGCTTGCAGTAAATCTCATCCACACAAGTCGTGTCCAAACAATTTGGAGGAATCGGCGTCCAGAAAGTGTCGGATCAAAGGCACGGGTCAAATGGGACGCTACCAGAAGTGCTGTATTTATGAGGATTACATGTAGCTTTTCAACGCTTTCTTACTGTTATTTAACATCAAATAGAGTAATATTTATTTTTAGAAAATCCACTGGTATAGTTCCTATTAAGTTTTCTAATATAATTTCAATTCCATATATGATACTGTACAATTTTAATGGTATTTATTATAATATCGACATATCGATAGTATTTTTGTAATGCCTTTTAGAATAAAGTAATATTTGTAATGAATTTCATGTTATTATAACTTATTATTAAATGTAATGAAAGCTATTGTATTTTAGTGCACTATGTTTTATGATTAAATGTTTAAAATATTTTTATTATAAAAACTTGAAATTTTTTACATACTTCACATCGACGACATATATGGGAAAGTCCTTCGATGTCATCACAATAGAGGATTAATTTCTAAACAATTCTGCTTTGAATGCATATCAAGCATAAGGTATGTCATAATTGGTTGAAATCGGATGTCCGCTATTGCCATATATTGTTATTTGAAGTCATTTTAATCAAATGACATTTTGAGACGTCTTCCAAATTTTGTCTCTATTTATAAATGAAAAGTTTGGAAAATATTTTTGCTATATGATACTGTGTATTTGCAGTACCAAATAATATTTATACTTCTAATGAGAAACCTTTTTCTTATAAATAATTATAACTTATAAACATTTGAAGGACAATTGACAGTTTAACTAATGAATGCTTTCATGAACTAAACTATTATTAAGGTATACTTTAACAGAATTAAATGTTAATCAATAATAAGATGACAGAAATTTTATGGAAATATACCAAACACTCAAAAGACAAGCATTTGAATTTCTAAAGCCATTTATAATATGAATGAATGACTAATATAAATAGTACTCTATTGAATACAATACTATTGTTTTGTAGACAATTGTAAAATTGACAAAATTTTCTTTTTATGTAGAAATTCTCATAAATAAAATTCAATGCGTTTATAGATAAATGTGATGTCAAAAAATATTTTGTAAACTTTCATAATTAGTGATTAATTAGTTAATTAGTATGAGTGTACTTGAACGAGTTTTTAAGTACGAAATTGCTTTAAATTTTTGAAATAAATTAAATAACTTAATTTCTAAGAATTCGTTACATTGCGTAACCTGATGGGAAATATGATTATCTAATTAAAATGTTAATAGTTGTATAATATTTATAAATGTTAGAATACATTTTTAATTACTTTGTGTTTACTGTGTGATAGTAGTTTAAAAATAAATTTGTAATCTGTTTTCAAAGTGACATTAAACTCATAAAAATGAACATTGATTATTTGTAATAAAATAATTAAAAATGTTTATTGTACAGTATAATGGTTTAAAATTAAATACAATTATGATAATTAGCAATAAAAATTATTCCATAAAACCAAATACAATATATTTTGGTATAAGATTAAATTATACTCAAATTTAATTACCTTATATCTATTTTATGAAAGAAATTTTTTAATTTATATGTTTTAGTACAACAAAAATATTCTATTAAAGATAATATTTTTATTTGAATATATCGTAAAATTATAGCCACAAAAATATATTTAAATTAATGATAACAAAACTTAAGCTAAATGTAATAAAAAAGAATTGTAAAAAATTGTAGATTATGTATAAAATGATATTCAATGATATCTAAGAATTGGAAACGATTTAATTGTGATAAATTCAAGTCATAGAAAGCGGCACTTATTGATTGTCATCAAAATTCATACCACATCCCAACATTTATAACTCATGCGCTCCACCATGTCTTGGAAAGCATGCCATTCAGTAAACACTGATTCCAAGTTGGCATCAATTCTGTACAACATTGTACTCTTCAATCATTTATGTTTTTATTTTACAAATCAATTTGTAATCTTCTTTTGAAATGAACATTTAATTTTTAGAAGTGGTTTATTACAATTCTTTATCAAATTCAGTAATTTATTGTATTTAATTTGGTGGATATATATATAATAATAATAATGAAATTCCGTGATTTATTATAATATGTAGAATTCATAGAATTAATTAATTTTAATTTTGTTTATATTTTATTGTAAATAGCTAAGCTTTTAAAATAATATCTTATACGATATAAAGAGTATAAAGTATATTTTGAAAGTGTACAATATAATTTACAACTAGATTATAATAATACTGTAATAACATTAATACAGTATTACAAGTAAGACATTTATAATGTTTTTATAAATAACTAATGAATTGCTTATAGTTTTAGATAAACGAAAAAGAGTATTTAATTTCTTTTATTTCCTTTTGTTTTTAGAAAAAACATTCAGTTTCAGTAAAGCGACAATTTTATAAAATGTACACATTTTGATGGTTTATCGATTAATACTAAACTAAAACAGTATTAGACAATGTCAATATTATTTATAATGAAATTCTTAAGATTTTTAAAAAGAGTTTGGAAAACAATTATTTTAATTGTGACCCCAATTGCTTTATTACCACTTCTACTGAATGACACAAATATATCGGTAAGTTTCCATTTTAGTTAATATTTATTAACATTTAATGATCATTACGACAGCATATGTTTAACTAACTTTCACTGTCATCGCTTTGGTGTACAAATTTACTTAGGATTTGATTTAAAATAATGCGAGAAACATTTTATTTTACATAATATCTTGTAAACTTTACAAAGTAAAGTTTAGTTGTAATAATTTTGATTAATTTCCTATAATCCTAGTAACATTTAATATAATATTTTATATTATAAATTATTTACTTATAGATTATATATTACGGTACACCTATTTATATTTAGTTTAAATGACAATACAATATTATAATGATTTTTAAAAAATTAATTTGTATAAAAATAACAAGCAACATTATAATAAATAAATTAAAAAGAATTTAATAAAGTCATCTTTGTCATAAGGAATCGAAATGTGCTTATGTTTTAATATTGATGGCCATATACTGGACCTTTGAACCCATTCCACTACCTGTAACTGCTTTATTACCTGGTACAGTATTTATAAGCTAAGAATTTATTACTTATATCAAATTTATAGTAATAAAAAATTCTTATGAATGAATTTATCTTTAATTCAATAAATTCGTGTTTTTAGTCATTTTGTTCCCTCTGTTGGGTTTGGCGACCACAGAGGAAGCGTGCGGGCCATACCTTCAGGCGACAAATATGCTGTTTATGGCGAGTCTGATGGTCGCCATATCCATGGAGTGCAGTGGTCTTCATAAACGGATTGCATTGAAAGTCCTGATGATTGTCGGCAATGATATCCGCAGACTATTTGCTGGCTTCATGTTTACGACAATGTTTTTGGGCATTTGGATCATCAATACAGCGGCCACTGCTATGATTCTACCCATTGCTGATGTCATCAGTAAAGAGATATTGACTGAAGAAGAATATAAGGATGACTTGCAGTTAAATGAGAGTCAAAGTGATGATAGGAATCATCACGACTTGAGTATTCAACGTATGCATAGTTTTCTGTTTATTTAAATATTAATTTTATGACATTATAATAATGTTAGTCTTCCTATCAGTCGATAAAGAGGTTTATGTTTTGAAACACAACTCAAAACAGTTAAGAAGTGCTAAAAACGACAAATTGAGACGACTTTTATACATAAGTATTGCATATTCGGCGACAATCGGGGGAACGACTACACTAACGAGTAACGGGCCTAACCTCGTCCTACGATTCGTGCTCGACGAGTATGTAATCAATTAATAATTTATGTGAATATCAATTATATTCAAAATAGATAAAATAATTTCTAATCAATAAATGTATTATTAGCATATATCAAGGACTTCCACCCGTTGATTACACAAATTGGTTGCTGTTTTGTGTGACGGCTACTATTGTCACAATTATTATCCTATGGGTTGTATTTCGGTTTATTTACATGAGGTTTAATTGAATTTGAAAAGAATTTTTAAATTGTATTTAAAAACAATATCTCATATGATTTCATATGATTATGATTTTCACAGGGAGAGCGAAGTCTCTCAGATAACAAAAGCTCCCAAACATATCATAAAAGAGAAATACCGAGAATTGGGTTCAATTACTTTCCACGAAAGTGCCGTCTGTTTCCTCTTTGTATTACTTATTGTCTTATGGATGTTAAGAGATCCACAGTTCCTGAAGGGTTGGGCCACAATCATCACCAACAATATGTGATTAAATCATTAAATGAATTATAAAAATCATAATTAACAGAAATATTATGTAAAAAATAACAGAAAGCCAAAGGACGCGACGGCCGCTATTTTTATAGTGGTTTTGATGTTTTGCATTCCCGCCAAACCTATGGACTCATTTCCGGGGCCAACACTACTTGATTGGCAGACAGTGGAGAAAAAGTTGGCCTGGGGGGTTATCATACTTCGTGGCGGGGGGTTCTCAATGGCAGATACGGCTTCTGTGAGACAGTTATTGATTAAAGTTTAATAGTGATATAAACAATGTATTATATTTGACAGAAAAGCGGACTCACCAAACTAATCGGCACCCAATTGACTCACTTGGATGTGCTTTCATTGGTTGGAATCGTTATAATTATGTCACTGTTGGCCACAATATTCACAGAACTGGCGTCCAATTCAGCGATTGCCACAATCTTTCTACCTATCGCTGGACAACTGGTTATTATTACTGAATAAACATTTAAATTTTAAAGTAATTATCATATATTTAATTCAAAGGCCACAAGTCTTGAAATAAATCCGTTGGTATTAATGATCCCGATCACACTTTCGTGTTCGTATGCATTTGTATTACCGGTGGGAACACCCGCTAATGCATTAGTCTTTAATCACGCAAAACTTCGCGCCACTGATATGGTATTTAAATTACACAATAATAGATATATGATATAATATGTGAATATTATACCTTATATCCTGTCTAAAAATTAAAGTTTATATAGACTAAAATAAAATAAATTCTATATTTAGATAATTCCCGGAATAATAGCAAAAATAATTTGTTTGACTGTAATGCTGGTTAATTTATGGGCTATTGATATATCCTGTCTAAAAATTAAAGTTTATATAGACTAAAATAAAATAAATTCTATATTTAGATAATTCCCGGAATAATAGCTTTTTATTAAACAAACTGACATTACGACCAATTAAATACCCGATAACCATAGGGTTACAAACTAAATTTGTTAAAAGGGCTAACCCGAGATTTATTAGTTTGATATTCAATTAATGTTTTTAATATTCGCATAATTGACAAACTATGCATTCAAATGTACATTTGAGACCAAAATTTAAATAATTGTCATTTAATAATTTTGTAATTTTATATTCATTATAGACAGTTAACGTTAATTTTATTTTATCTCAACATTTAAGTTTTATGTTATTTTATGAATTGTATTTTGTATTTGTATGAAAAACAAAGTTATTTTTGTCACAAACTTCTCACTGACAATAGTCAGTAATTGAAATATAAATAAATTTCATTACATATATTATACTTAATCATTATTTGAAGAATCAAATGTCTGGTGTTTTACTTTTTACCAATAATTATAATACCGATGGGTATGCCTTCAGAATCGTCGCCATCGTCTGCATCATCGTCATAGTCGTCATCTCCTGGTGTTGTGCTTCTTCGAGAAGACTCAATGGTATGTTTGTCACAAACAACCCATTCATTTATGGATAATAACATCAAAACAGATAAAATTAATGTTATCTTAAGGACAGAATTCATTTTAAATTATGACAAAATTGTAAACTTCTAAATTCGTGTATGGTATGTTTGTCACAAACAACCCATTCATTTATGGATAATAACATCAAAACAGATAAAATTAATGTTATCAATTCCTGTCTTAAGTAAAATTTAATACTGTTTTAACATTTGAAGATTTAAGCACACCGGAAATTTATAAGCGATAAAATATCTAAGAGGGTCTCTATCTGTGAATTACTTAGTTTTGTTTGACGGGTTTCACAAATAAAGATTATTAATCTATCAAATTGACAATTTGTATGCCATTCTAGACTTATGGAAAATATATTGAAATTTGTAGATTAAATCAATTATCAATCATTAGGCTACTTATGAATAAATAAATTCTGAAAGATTATTTAATAATTTTTAGTAAATGGAAATTGATTTATTATAATAACTTTTTGAAAGTATAATGAAATCATTAATCAAAGTTTTGGAAATCGTGAATTGCATGAATTTTGTTATTTAATTAAGTCTGATCTCTGTAAAGTTTATTTGTACTACTGTAATTAATGTATATGTCTGGATTGATGCTGGTATTGATATAACAACTTGTGATTCACTAGAATTTTATATAATTTGTAATTTACTTCTGTACAAGGTATCCTGATCACATGATCATTTTTATACTTGAATTTCAGTCTTTTACCAATTCTTTGGAATTTAAAAAATTTATAGTAATCCTGGTGCATATTAATTTATATTCTGTATTTTTGAAATACGTATACTGGTGACATAATTCAACAAAATATCCACTTTATTACACAATATTTGTCTATAAGTTAGTTTTGGAAATGATACTGTGTGTAAGAAATGTAAAACATAAAAATTTAAACCCCTGTTCTCACGGAAACTATCAATTTTAAAATATCAAATTATATTAGTGCAAAATAAAACCAATATAATTGTTTTTTATATAAAACAATTGATGGCATTTGAGTTATTCATGGTATTGTATCAAGAATTTAACACTACATTAAGAATGAACCCTTTATTATAATAAAGTAAAAAAAGTTATAAAAAATAAATTAAATAATGAAAAGAAAAGAAAGCTTTTGAATGAGGATTGCCTTCACAAGGGATGAAAGGAATCCAGTTTTCAAAGTTATAAACAGCTCTTGACTTACATCTCAAACACTGAACACAACTGAAGACATGCGGACTAAGAGAGACGAGAACTCAATACATGCATAGCTATAGCAACACAACCCATACATACATCAGCAGTGATGGGATCAACAAAACATATTTATCTCATGTCTCGTCACTAATGTCTCATTTGGTTGACAACTAATCGGACACTCATTTGCAACACTTATTGCTTACAATTGATTGTGAATTGAGCCGAAGATGTCGGACACTTGCAGTGATATCATTATAATAGGCGGTGGTATAAGTGGTTTGAGTGTCGCCTATCACCTGCTGATGAATGACTTCGCCGGTCGTATCATAATATTGGAGTCGCGAGGGCAGTAGCCGCCAGCGTATCGCAGCTGCTGGTGGTTTATGCTCACGGTAGCCTAGCTCAACCCCCGGTTAACCTAGGTACCGTAATACCCTTTGGGGTAGATACTGAACCGGGAGTCTGTGTTTGTCATAGACCAGTTGGCGAGCAGTTCCGGCAAACACCTCGTGGAGGCCAGAAGTCTGAGCGGCACTAAAGTGGACATAGAAGTGCTGGAAGAGGTGTATCGGACGTACTTCTACTTCATCAAGAAGTGCGAGAACTACTTCCAGATCGAGGACACGGACGGAGCCATTCGCTACGACAACTCAATGGGCAAACGTCTCGAGGCGGACATCGACTCCTGGATCAATAGTCTCAAGAATGTGGACAACGAGGGAAAGGAATTGAGGAAATCTATATTCAATACACTCTTGAATCGCGAGACATGTATATCCGGCTGTCATAGTATGGATGAGATGAGTCTCAAAGACTTTGGTTCGTATACAGAGCTGCCCGGAGGCAACACTACGATACCCGTGGGCTTCATCCAAGTCCTCAATTGTCTCTTGGAAGAGATGGACCAGAAGATTGCCTCACAATCCAAATTAGGAGATAAATCCAATCTCATCGATGGAAAGGTGTTAAGTATTCTGAAGTCTCAGAGAGTGACTAAAATCAAGTGGAAGGACATCAGCAGTGATGACAAGAAGGCTAAAGTGGAAGTGGTTTGCGACGACGGGTCCATTTACACCTGCAATCATGTTGTCGTTACCCTACCATTAGGTGTCTTAAAGAGAGATTCAAACATTTTATTTGAGCCAAAACTACCGCAATATAAACTCGAAGCCATTAAGGCATTAGGCTTTGGAACCGTTGATAAGATATTCCTCGAGTACAGTCTACCACTTAATAACTTCATTGATATCAGCGTCGACGAGACTATTGTCTTATGGGATAAACAGAATCCTCCGAAATGTAAATATTTTCAGAAGATTTACTCCATTTCCCAGATAACAAACCACTNTTTGCATTCCCGCCAAACCTATGGACTCATTTCCGGGGCCAACACTACTTGATTGGCAGACAGTGGAGAAAAAGTTGGCCTGGGGGGTTATCATACTTCGTGGCGGGGGGTTCTCAATGGCAGATACGGCTTCTGTGAGACAGTTATTGATTAAAGCTTAATAGTGATATAAACAATGTATTATATTTGACAGAAAAGCGGACTCACCAAGCTAATCGGGACCCAATTGACTCACTTGGATGTGCTTTCATTGGTTGGAATCGTTATAATTATGTCACTGTTGGCCACAATATTCACAGAACTGGCGTCCAATTCAGCGATTGCCACAATCTTTCTGCCTATCGCTGGACAACTGGTTATTATTACTGAATAAACAATTAAATTTTAAAGTAATTATCATATATTTAATGCATTCATAGGCCACAAGTCTTGAAATAAATCCGTTGGTATTAATGATCCCGATCACACTTTCGTGTTCTTATGCATTTGTATTACCGGTGGGAACACCCGCTAATGCATTAGTCTTTAATCACGCAAAACTTCGCGCAACTGATATGGTATTTAAATTACACAATAATAGATATATGATATAATATGTGAATATGTGAATATTATATCATATATCCTGTCTAAAAATTAAAGTTTATATAGACTAAAATAAAATAAATTCTATATTTAGATAATTCCCGGAATAATAGCTTTTTATTAAACAAACTGACATTACGACCAATTAAATACCCGATAACGTATCCCAATGTTTGATTTAAACAATTTTCCCGATTGGGCTCTAAATAATCAAACTATAAGTTAATTACAAAAATTATAAACAAACTATGCATTCAAATGTACATTTGAGACCAAAATTTAAATAATTGTCATTTAATAATTTTGTAATTTTATATTCATTATAGAAAGTGAACGTTAATTTTATTTTATCTCAACATTTAAGTTTTATGTTATTTTATTAATTGTATTTTGTATTTGTATTAAAAACAAAGTTATTTTTGTCACAAACTTCTCACTGACAAAAGTCAGTAATTGAAATATAAATAAATTTCATTACATATATTATACTTAATCATTATTTGAAGAATCAAATGTCGGATGTTTTACTTTTTACCAATAATTATGATACCGATGGGTATGTCTTCAGAATCGTCGCCATCGTCTGCATCATCGGAGTAGTCGTCATCTCCTGGTGTTGTGCTTCTTCGAGAAGACTCAGTGGTATGTTTGTCACAAACAACCCATTCATTTATGGATAATAACATCAAAACAGATAAAATTAATGTTATCAATTCCTGTCTTAAGTAAAATTTAATACTGTTTTAACATTTGAAGATTTAAGCACAGGCCTTTAAATATTCGCTATTTTATAGATTCTCCCAGAGATAGACACTTAATGAATCAAAACAAACTGCCCATTCACAAATAAAGATTATTAATCTATATTAATCTATATAGATTCTATAAAATTGACAATTTGTATGCCATTTTAGACTTATGGAAAATATATTGAAATTTGTAGATTAAATCAATTATCAATCATTAGGCTACTTATGAATAAATAAATTCTAAATGATTATTCAATAATTTTTAGTAAATGGAAATTGATTTATTATAATAACTTTTTGAAAGTATAATCAAATCATTAATCAAAGTTTTGGAAATCGTGAATTGCATGAATTTTGTTATTTAATTAAATCTTATCTCTGTAAAGTTTATTTGTACTACTGTAATTAATGTATATGTCTGGATTGATGCTGGTATTGATATAACAACTTGTGATTCACTAGAATTTTATATAATTTGTCATTTACTTCTGTACAAGGTATCATTTGGCACTCATGTGATCATTTTTATATTTGAAAAATACTTGAATTTCAGTCTTTTACCAATTCTTTGGAATTTAAAAAATCTATAGTAATCCTGGTGCATATTAATTTATATTCTGACATAATTCAACAAAATATCCACTTTATTACACAATATTTGTCTAGCAGTTAGTTTTGGAAATGATACTGTGTGTAAATGTAAAACATAAAAATTTAAACCCCTGTTCTCACGGAAACTATCAATTTTAAAATATCAAATTATATTAGTACTAAATAAAACCAATATAATTGTTTTTTATATAAAACAATTGATGGCATTTGAGTTATTCATGGTATTGTATCAAGAATTATAATAAAGTATAAAAAAAGTTATAAAAAATAAATAAAATAATGAAAAGAAAAGAAAGCTTTTGAATGAGGATTGCCTTCACAAGGGATGAAAGGAATCAAGTTTTCAAAGTTATGAACAGCTCTTGACTTACATCTCAAACACTGAACACAACTGAAGACATGCGGACTAAGAGAGACGAGAACTCAATACATGCGACGCTATAGCAACACAACCCATACATACATCAGCAGTGATGGGATCAACAAAACATATTTATCTCATGTCTCTCGTCACTAATGTCTCATTTGGTTGACAACTAATCCGACACTCATTTGCAACACTTATTGCTTACAATTGATTGTGAATTAAGCCGAAAATGTCGGACACTTGCAGTGATATCATTATAATAGGCGGTGGTATAAGTGGTTTGAGTGTCGCCTATCACCTGCTGATGAATGACTTCGCCGGTCGTATCATAATATTGGAGTCGCGGCCCGTCATCGGCGGTCGCATAGCGTCGACGACCACCAAATACGAGTGCCATCGGATCGAGTTGGGGGCCAATTGGATCCATGGCATTATGGGAAACCCCATCTATGACTTGGCCCTCAGACACAAAC
>CAJPVJ010000581.1:0-19601 GCA_905397405.1 Oppiella nova
CAAATTACCATTTGTTCTCAATTAACTCTATTTTTATCTTTCAAAAGTATTACAATTTTTAATTTATGCAATTATAATCTGTAATGCAGTATTACAATCTATATTATGTAATCTACTATGTAATCGTGTTAAATTCTTATGTATTCTTTAATTTTTAAAAAATTCTTTGAGTCGATGCCATTTTGTAGTTTTTATTGATTTTATATCTTAAAAGTCAAACCATTTTAGTTATGAAAAGATTATCTCAAATATTATTTCCATAGAGTTTAGAAAATCTTTTAGGTTTATTAGTTCATATAAATTTGTTGACAAAATATCCAACATAGAATCTATTATTATTATAGTATATCTAAATTTTTCTAATCAAGTACCTAACGTTATATTCCTAAAATCATTCATATTTCAGAATCTAAACATTAAAAGGTTCAATGGATATCCGAATGTATATTTGATACTGAAATCTAATGTATTCACAATACTGTACTGTATTGTGAAACGTGTAATTTTATTCTATAAATAATTTTTAAATATTTGATTAACTTATTTAACTAATTATTAGTATTAATAATTTAGACTATTAACTATAGACAATTAATTTAAAATATATTAATAAATAAATATTTATTTAACAAAAATCTAAACCACATAAGGTATGGAATTCTTACAGAATTAAAGGCATAATACTATAAATATTTTATTGTAATTTATATAAGGTTAATTTACTATTAAGGTCTTAAATTTAAAATTATTTTATCACTTATTTATTATACTAAAAACATAAGTAATAGATTATTTATTGAAAATTAATCAGAATAACCTAAAGAATTGTATTAAGACAATTATATTAATAAATGAATCCGAGTCTGTTCAAAGTTTCAATTTTAATAACTTTGTGTCATTTTCAACATTATCATATTTTTATAGTTATATAACTTATATAATGTAAACCATATTTTTCATAGCAAAACCTGATTCAAATGAAAACGCCCACATATTTTAAGCCTTTTTATGAATTTTCAGATTTACCTAAATTTAATTCAATGTTGATTTCATTTTGTTGCTGTCATTATTTAATATAAATAATTTTGGTGAAAAATATTTAAATTCTTGAAAATTATTACTTAATTTACGGTACTTTAAAACACTAATTTCTAACGTTACTTCAATATTATGATGTTTGTGTTGAGTATTGTGTATTACGCTGATATTTAATATTTAGCCGACAAATATCAGTTAACAAATTAAATACATTAACAAAACAAATTAATATAATCTTATAAAAGATTTTTTTCTGGCTAAATAGTTTTAATTCATACAAATATAATTTACATTATTAGTAAAAATTTTAATAGAGCAAAGTATTCACATGTTCAATACTACAGTGATTTCTATACAGTATTACGAAATTTTAATATAAAACTTAAAATTGAAAGAATAGTGTTGTTTGACATGAACTAAACATATCTTTGAATTATGTAAATACGGGGGCAGATGATAGACCCGGTGCTACATATTTATGTCATTATTGTACTATTTATAAACAAATCAACATAAGAGGCAAATCGTTACACTTATAATGAGTTCATTACTTTATTATAGACATTTCACCCAATTCTAGATCACATAAACATAAAAATTAGTCAAACGTTTTCATAATCCGATTCCTATTGCACTCATTTATAGAAATGTCTTATGTAATGGGTACTAAAAAAAGGTTTCCCACATTTTCTTTTTAATATTTTTAAGAAATCAATTGTAAACAAATGAATAAGTAGTTTTTATTTTGAATTTAGTCAGTCAAAAGAATATTTCATTGTTTTAAACAAAACCAGTGATTTAACTTTAATTAAATATTTTTTACTTCATTAAAGTATTTTTAGCCGCTTCCTAATATACTGTATGTTTTCGATTTATTATGTGGGATATATATTGTAACAGGTACAAATAAATATAAAAGCAAATCAAAGACAAACCTCTTTTCCACTGGGAATGTGTATAGTGTTTGGACCCGATTTGCTCAAGAATTTGTTAACCAAACGAATGTTAGCAAAGGTTCCTCTCGTCATAATCGCATCATTACCTCTGATCATATCAACACAGATAGAGTTTATTTCATTAAAAATAACTGCATTCAAGTTCATTTCTTATAAGTTATATTACTATCAAATATAAAGATATCATTTTGTGCGCAAAAATATTTGTGAAAACATGAATATTCTGTATAATATTGTGAATCATATTATTGTTGTTTATAATAGGATCTTTTCAAGTTACCATAAATATAATTCAAAAAAAATTAAATTAGATGTTTCTGAATATAAGCGTTAATAAGATTAACATAATATTTAAATTAAAACACAGTACTGTATTATCACTATTAATATAAGTAATTATTTTAAAAGGATTGTATGAATACCTGCGCGAACCATAAGAGTTGAAAGCCGAGGGAGAGATTCTGGAAAAGCATAAGAAGTAAATATATTAATTATATAAACAATTAGAAACTAGTTGGCAATGAGGTCTAACCCCCTCTCCATTAGGTATTTGGCGGCCGGACTGATGCGGGCTATAGAGCCGGCGGGAGAGATGTGGTCCGTTGTGACCGAATCGCCTAAATGAAGGAGAACTCTGGCGTTAACTATGGGCTCTATTTTGGGTAACTTTGCTTCCATGTGATCGAAATAAGGGGGAGATTTGATATAAGTTGAGTTCGGATCAAATCGGTACAGGAGTTCATTGGAGGCATTCAATTGATTCCATCTCTCATTCCCGAAACGAATCTTCGAATAGACTTCTCTAAACATGACAGGAATCACACATTTTTGCTCCATAGAGTGGATCTCTTCTCTTTTGGGCCAAATGTCTCTCAAAAAGACATTATTTCCTGACATGTCTTTACCTAACGGTTCCGTTTCGAAGTCAATATTCACTGTTCCGGCGATAGCGTAGGCGACTACCAATAGAGGAGAGGCTAAATAGTTGGCGCGAGTGTTGGGATGTACTCGCCCTTCAAAGTTACGATTGCCTGATAGTATGCCCACAGAAACGAGATCTCCTTTATCTATGGCCTCCACCACTGATTCAGGCAATGGCCCACTATTTCCGATGCAAGTCATACACCCATAGCCAACGATATCAAAGCCTAACTTTTCGAGGTATGGCGTCACTCCCGACTCTCTCAAGTAAAAGGTAACGACACCACTGCCCGGAGACATCGATGTCTTTATATATGGCGCTACTGACAGACCTTTCTCCACAGCATTCTTGCATAACATACCGGCGCCTTAGGATCATTACAATCGCATTAAAACTTGTTTCATAGACTACAGTAATGACAATATTACCCAACATTACCGATGGGTTGCTTGTATTGGTACAGGAAGTGATGGCTGCGATTACAACAGAGCCGTGAGAGAGAAGGTATTCCTACAGAAAGACAATGTTTTTGGTTTATGATATCTTCGCGCAACGGAAACATTCATTTTGTAAGGATTTATTTGAAGTCAATGTAATATTTATGTGTTTTAACTAAATGTTTTGGAAAGTAAACCAATTTCACCAGATTTTTTGAATTAAACTTTATAATATTAAGAATTAGTAAGAAGTTCTATGTCTAGCTTAAATCTTAATTTTTAAAAATATGTTTAAAAATTGGCCCCTACAACCGATAGTTGGTATTTTAAAAATATCGAGGTTAAAAATAAATCAATTATTAACTAATTAGCACATATTAAAAAGTAATATAATGCTTAAATTAAAGTACTATACAGAATATATAAAATAATATCTTGAATATTTTTAAATTCGATATTTAAAAAATTTTAAGATTGATTTTCTAGTGTTAAGATAATACTTTAATAAATAATTTAACTCGTTTTAGATCTATTAAAGAGAATCTATGTTTTGGGGATTATTTTCTAGGCATCAATCAAACATAAAAATTAAATTCTCAAAATTTATTATTTTTAAATAAAAGGGAAATACCGGTAATTAACAATAAAAATCCTAAATCATATGAAAATCATGCCCTTGTATAGGTAATCTACATGTATTTAAAGCATTAATCTATTAATGATTTTGATTGTTTTTAAAAGTTATATTTAAGCGCAATGGTCTGACAGCCGGTAAATGAATAAAAATGAATAAAATTTGAAATTAAAATTACTTTGTCGTCGAAAATGAAGGGAACACTTGTATGGATTTGTTCACTCGATATACCAAAGCCTTTAAATCCAATTTTATTGGTTAAACAGTTTTGGAAGTCCTGTTTCATCTGCGAGACAGAGACCCTGTCGTGCGGTCTTTTAGGTCCGCTAACACTGGGAGTAATTGAACTCAAATCCAATTCAATCACTTTCGAGAAAATCGGGTCTTCATTAGAATCGTTGTAATCTTTTCTAAACATTTTGACGGCTTTTAAATAGTTTTCGGCATATTTTATGACGTCTTCCTCGCGACCCGTTTGCACCAAATAGTCAATTGTTGTCCGATCCGTGGGAAAGAAGCCAATGGTTGCGCCATATTCTGGACACATGTTGGCGATCGTGGCCCGATCTGCTATAGAGAGCTCCGAAACTCCCGGTCCGTAGAACTCAACAAATTTGCCGACGACTCCCATTTGACGCAAATTCTTAGTTATAGTCAACACAACATCAGTAGACGTGGCATAAGAGGGAAGTTTGCCCATTAGCTTATACCCGACCACTTCTGGCAAAACCATACAAATAGATTGGCCCAACATGACAGCCTCGGCTTCAATGCCGCCGACACCCCAACCCACGACTCCCAGACCGTTGATCATAGTCGTGTGCGAGTCCAGTCCCACAACACTATCCGGATATAACACATTGTTTTGGCTTTTGAAGACAACTCGTGCCAAGTATTCGAGGTTCACCTGATGGCAGATCCCAGACCCCGGAGGAATGATTGTCGTGTTCTTGAGAGCATTTGCTCCCCATTTTAAGAACTCAAACCTCTCTCTATTTCTTTGAAACTCTAGTTCTTCGTTGCGATGAAGCGATTCCGCACTAAACACGAGAATAAGAAATATAATGTAAAGGCGTTTATAATGATAGAAATAAATGGGAAAATAGTAATGAATCCAAACCCAAGAGACTTAAGCCGATGAAAGGGACAGGTCTTATGTTTCAACTTAAAGTCTGCGTAAGGATTGATACCATTATTTAAATTTTCAATGTTTTGAGTGATTAGTTCTTTTGGAGTATCTTTGTGTGTGTTAGGAGTGTGTGGTCTGAATGGTTGCCTGTTTTCCATAAGATTTGAGTTAAAGGATAATCCATTTGGCAATGAATGTCCTCCTCTGAGAGGAACAGAATTTTGGGACAAAGCACTCGCGAGAGCGCACTGACCACTTCCGGTACAATCATCGCAAATAGCATTCATGCCTTCACTCGGACTGCCTTTTGATGCAAACCTTAATAAACTAATGGAAAATTGGCAACAATTATGACAACAGTTAAGTCATCGCTTTCTGGACGCTTTGCTGACATTGTCTGCACTGAAGACATAAAGACATAAACAAGACATACGTTCGCGAGAAGTCCACCTGAACTGAGTGGTCAATGACCAGATCTGCCGGACATAACGGATTGATTTTGTTGGGATCGCCTCCCAGTCGTTGGAAAGCCTCTCGCATTGCTGTCAATACAACACATGTTAACCAATATATGACTCTTAAGATTGGATCACTTGCAACATTACCGGCGAAGTCAACCACTGCTGGCACACCAGTTAAGTCCTGTAATATGACTCTCGAGGGCTTAAACGGAATTTCGGCGTTTGATTTCTGCTGTATTTGCCAATCAATGATCTTCTCGACGTCCCTCTCCTTCACCTGAAATCCATCACAACTTCTGACCGCAGACTCGAGAAGAACTCGAATACTAAACGGAAGTCTTTCTGTAAATATATTCAATATATTTGAGACCAAATGCTAATTAATGCGAAAATATTTACCATATTTTGATTGATTAAGAGCGGGGACATCATAATACTGGTAATCAATGCCATCCACTTTGATATTCTTCAGTAATTTGGTGTAAGGATTCACTGGATTATTAATTTAGATTAAGTTCTAATAGTTAATTATTTTATACAAGCACATTTTGTAAACATGTATGACATATCTAGTATAATATAATATGTATTGTTAGAGTATATTGTATAAAAATTAACAAATATTTCGACCATGGAGTAAATTAATTATTATATTTGATTATAAATACAAAACACATACCATTTGAAGCCATAATTCAATGAATTATTACACGAAATACGTGAATATTTAAATGAATTGCAATTCAAAGGAAACAAATGTTTTGAGGAAATAGTTTGACTATTGATTTCAGGTTTTCCTATATTTATGGCTAATATAATGTCATCCAATAGAAACCTAACTATGAAATCATAACCGCAATAATTGTCTTAAAGTATTGCTTAATTGTTTAAGTGTTTCTCACTTTTACGTCAGTTTAAAAGTTTTGAAATATTATTTGTATCTATCAGTCGTTCAGTCATTTGCATTCATCGCTTGAGATATGACAGTATATTTACATCTGTGTTCACATACTTTCAAATTGTCTGTCATTCCCACACTTGCATATCATATCTGTAGTACTTATCCATATATGACATACAGAATTATATAGTAAAGTGGTTACAAGTACTGTATTCTGTGTATATTCTGTATACTGTATTCTGTATAATATATTCTGTGTTAATCATCAAACAAAACCTTTAATTCCATATTAATTTATTCATAACACTTTATTGCAGTTTAATAATCCAGGTCATTATTTATTTGGTAGTACAATAACTATTTCTCAATTCTATGCTAAAGATTCTGTAGTAGATTCAATTCTTCGCTATAGAATGGAATCGTTATTTCATTCACTTATTTTAAAAGCTTACTGTACTTGTTAACACTAATTGTCTTACTGTTAATTAATTTTTAATTTAAGTACTCTAGTAAAAATCAAAACATTAGTTTAATAATAAAATTTTATTTTACCGTAAAACGTGGAATTTAATAAATTTAAATTTTTAATATTCGTAATAATAGTTAAAAATAAATAGTTTATCAAAAGTCAAATTCCAAACAATATTGACAACCCTTTCCATTCTTTCAAATATATTACTCTTAATTATAATAATTGAATATAAATTAGTTATTTCTGTTTGGATTGAAAAGCAGAATATTCTGCGAATTCCAGTGAATATGTGACGACCGAAACACAAGAGACCAGATGTAAGGAATGAAGAACTCTTCGGGCTGTTCGTCCTCCACATAACGGAACCGCAATTCAGGGAATTTCTGTACAATTCATTCAAAAATACTGTCAATTCTCTCGTCCCTTAACCCAAAGAATAGTTCAGTTAAACAAACCTTAAGCCTATCGGAAGGCCACTGAAGAGACGACTGTTGTATGATTTCATAGACTTCCGAAACGGATAGGTTTCGATCTATGGCTTCAATTCGGTTCGAGAAGTACGTGAGAACCGTCTCAATGTTCATAACAATGTCCTGAAAGCACGGATGTGACTGAAAGGGCTCCAGAACTTGGCGCTTGTATAATAGAGTGTACACTAAATTTGGATTATTAGTCAACTGTGCGGCCAGACATGCATTGATAATCTCCAAAATCATTCGCAATACTTCTTCAAAAATAGACAAATCTTGCTGTAAATCGGGTGCCACTGAACTCGTCTCACAATCGGAGCTCACATCCGACTGGTCGATGCCATTAGTTTTGGTTTCATTCGTTTTCACCTCTTTTAATATTCGGTTAAACTTTTTTGACAACTTCTCAAACAAAGAGACCAGTCTTTGGCAGACATAAGGGTTGAGTCGTTTGAAGTGATTGGACATATTGGCTAAAGTGGCGCAGAGGTTGGTGTGAAGGAACCGATCCTATCATTGACACCCATTAGTATAAACCCATTATTAGTATAAACTATGGTATAAACATAAGTGCTTTTCAAACATTACCCGCGCTCTCGACATATTGTATTGAATTGTTCTGATTATCACAAGAATAATAAGTCCGCCCAAAGATATTTCCGTCAGTTGTCTGTCTGCATACCACACAATATTCTTCAATGTCTTTCAAGAGTAAAAACCAATTATTAGTATTCAATGTTTATATGCTATAAGTGGTGACACATACGATATCGTGAACGGATTCATTGAACAGATTATCTTCACTGAGAACTAGAAGAATAATTAATGCCATATAAATGTGATGGGAGTTGCGATCAGGAGAGGTGTACAGTATTTTCAATATAGGAATCACAAACTGATCCAAATCTAGGGCTCGACTCAAGACGAATGACTTGAAGTAATGGTTGCGATGGAGAAGCATATAAAGCAAAAGAGTGGTCTGATCGTCATTAAGAACAGTATTTTCAATATAGGAATCACAAACTGATCCAAATCTAGGGCTCGACTCAAGACGAATGACTTGAAGTAATGGTTGCGATGGAGAAGCATATAAAGCAAAAGAGTGGTCTGATCGTCATTAAGGGTAATGCAAAGAGTTTTATAGAGTGAAGCGAACTCTATCTTAAATCCGGTGACCGTCTGGTCGGCAGCTATTTGTGAATCCATTTGCGAATCACAACAACCTGTTTGTAATACCGGTTTCATAATTATAATGCACTTTATATGCGATTAATATAACATAACATTCACAACAAACCAAAGAGTGCTTCTCGATATGGATTCGAGTCAGTCGTGCAGTGATTCGTCAGAACCAGAAGCAGAAGAAGACTTTGTCGCGAAAGAAGCGGCGGTTTATCGCTTTCGACGCCTTTGGCTGCATAAACAGTATTTTCAATATAGGAATCACAAACTGATCCAAATCTAGGGCTCGACTCAAGACGAATGACTTGAAGTAATGGTTGCGATGGAGAAGCATATAAAGCAAAAGAGTGGTCTGATCGTCATTAAGAGTAATGCAAAGAGTTTTATAGAGTGAAGCGAACTCTATCTTAAATCCGGTGACCGTCTGGTCGGCAGCTATTTGTGAATCCATTTGCGAATCACAACAACCAAAGAGTGCTTCTCGATATGGATTCGAGTCAGTCGTGCAGTGATTCGTCAGAACCAGAAGCAGAAGAAGACTTTGTCGCGAAAGAAGCGGCGGTTTATCGCTTTCGACGCCTTTGGCTGCATATCCCAGTGTCAGGACATTCCAGAGTCCAGACGCCAGACCCAGTATAATACTGCCGCCCTGTAGTTCAGGTGCAGGTCTTTGACTCACAAAATTGGTTAAAAGGCTTTTGGTTAGCAGTAAGGCATGAATCGCACACTTCTTTTGCATCACTAGTCGATAGATCGACGACTTGTTGGCCGGTCGGGCGGAATACATCTGAGTCGACAACAGCACCAGTAGACCATTGATGGCCTCCAAGTGCAGGTTATATGTCATATCACTGCAACAGTTCCATGAGTTAATAGACTAATAAGTTATGATAATCAATGGTTACCTCAAAGGAATATCGACTAAAATTTCAATCAATGTAATCAACAGCTGTTCAATCATTACAAGACCCGACTCTTCGGTTTTTTTCTCATTCGTGTCCACTTTGGCGGTGAAGTGACGAATGATATTGTCTTCAGTGAGCGTTTCGATCAAATACTTGGCGGCCGACCGCAGGATGAAGAGCGAGTTATATGTTTGCCATACAATCAGATTATAACTGTTTGTCAATGAAATATCAATTACTGTCACTCTTATATTAATCATCAATACTTGTCAACAACTCATCCCTACCTCTGCTCTTCGCTCTTCCCTTCTTTCAATTTGGATGTCTTGTCGATAACGATGCGAACAATTGATCCGATATTATGTGAACTCAAGTTGTTTTCAACTAAACTCGAAAGCAATGGACTTATGTTTTCGTCGACAAACTTTTGGTCATTACTAGTGATATAATGATAGCAAACATGTCATGCAATTCAATGTGATTACAACAAGCAATCAAAACAATACCAGATTTGTGGCAAATTGTCGAAAGCAAAGGACAGCAACTGATCCCAGTAGTCATGATTTGACGGATCAGTTGACATGTGTTCATTGGACACCAATTTTGTCAGATATTGGTTTTGCTTCAAATTGTTTAATGAACTCACATTTAAGCCCATTATAGCACACAATGAAGCAATGGGTGCCACAGTCTATACACTAATACTAATACTAATTGATTGCAATTAAAGTATAGTTTAAATGCAATTAATGTATCAAACATTGAGTGAAATGACAAATCACTGCTTCACACACTTACATTGCATTGCATTACCAATACTGCTGTACACATACACAGCCGGCCCTCAACAGTCACGTGTCACCTCACATACAGTCCTGTTGTCAATATATTTGTTTACCACATATTACGTTATCACAGTTGAAGGTTAGGGGCAGAGCATTACTTACCTATCATATGATATTGTTATAAAATGTCAAAATTATTGTCAAACATTATTGTCGTAATAATTATATAAACAGATTAGTTATCCATATAAATTGTATATAAAATATTGTATGCTGGTGCGAGTTTGTCGCATTCAATGTGAATGAAAAGGGGGTGGGTTTACATGTTGACAATACATGCAATGTTGTGAACGTATTGAACGAATAGATTATTCATAAAAGGCGTTACTCTGGATGTAATGATATGCCCCTAAATGTGGGCAGTGTTTGGCATTTGTTTGAGCAGTGATTGGTTTGGATGCTCACAGTGCTGTCATATACTGTAATGACAGCCCATTTTCAGGCAACTCTATTGGATTGTATTGTTTTTAAGGCATTCATTCATGATTTGGTGTTTTGTTTACGTATTAATCAAATGAGTGTTGAATTACTGATTGAGTGAACGATTATGCAAACAATGCTATCATTAATGACTGTTTGCCACATATAGTGAAGCCATCACTGGATGACTGATCCCATCGATGACAATGAAGGGCAAGAAGTGGTCGTCTGAGTGGAGAGGAGGGCAGAGAAGCGATGCGTCCATTGATTTGCTTGAGTTGTCTCAACACCTGAGGAAGGAATACGTGTTTGTGTCGAACGAGAGGACGAATCTCCAGAAGCTGAACGAAAAGGTAATGAATGTGATGGTTGTGATGGTGGTGCTGATGGTGTGGTATTGTCTGACAGGTGTTGACGGCGTCTTCGCGAGTGTTCAACGCGTGTTACATATCGCGAGAGCAGAGGTCTAACTGCGAGCGCCTCATATCCCACGGAAGTACAGATCTACTCAACTGTTGCAATGCTTTCAATCGCTTGGAATGTCTTCACTTCATCGACGCCTACAAGAAGTTGTCGGCAAATGAGCCACAAATCGCTGAATTGATTGCTTTCATGCGAAAGAGTCCCGAATTGTTGGCTAAATGTCTGATATGTTTGCAGAAAATAAGACCCGAATTAGTGGACAGTATTTCGCAAATCGTTTTGTCGAGTCTTTACTCCAATTGTATCCTAAATGAAGACAAAGTGTTTGCTCTGAAGCTAATGAAACACTTAATAAGTCTGGAGTTGTCTGTCATCGCAAACCCGCGACGAGTATTGCGTTACAGTTGGTGTGCTTTCAGTCATATCTATCGTCTCTTTTGCGATCAAATATTAGACGCGAAGCCATTTCTAACGGCCGCTCTCTATGAACCAGTTATGCAACTGTTGGCCGAAGACGACCTCTTCCTCGATATGGAGCCCAATAGGGCTGCCGTTCGGTTCGCGCCGTCCGAACGGATCCGCCATTTCGGCAAAGAAGGCACTCAATTGTATTACGAAAATCTGCAGAAATACAGGATTTGGACGATCAATAAATTAGCGCTTTTTGTCAATAAGTTTGTCGACGGCATTCACAACAACATCTTCTGCTTCCCTCACAGTCTCTCGTGGATTGTGAGACATCTCTACTCAACGATAGTCGAGAACAAGAACATTGAAGTTCGAGAGGTCGGCGCTATTTGTACTGACCTTTTGTTTGGATTTTTCATATGTCCAGCCATTCTAAACCCGGATCTATTGGGTATCACCGACGCTCATGTCAGTCATATCTCACGATTTAATTTACAACAAATCGCACAAATCATTCAAATGCTGGCGCTCTCTAAATGGGAACAAATAGACCCCAAATTGGATGACCTCTACTCCAAAGTGTCTAAAGAGGGTATAACTAAACTCTTGGATCATATCCTTGAGAAACGTAACGACGAATTACCAGAAGAACACAATAATCTTCAGTTAGTCATCCGATCATCTGTTCTCATATCAGAGGCTGAACTCAAAACTTTTGTTCAATTCTTGAATTCATTGCAATTCGAAGCCGAAGACGAGAGCATTAAGAAAATGAGAGAAATTCTGGAGAAAATTCCCGAAAACTTTATTATTGAAAGCATTGATAAACTGAATTCGTCCTCAATCTCGGAAAACTCGCCGCGAAATCGGAGAAGTATTTTGAATCGCGTGACTAAGAGTAAGAAATCGAGTGATTCTCAACTGAGCACAAGTGCGAGTGACCCTGGTCACAATCAAAGCAAACTGAATGACGCACAGAATATGGATGTGTTAGTGATTGCCATCGGAAGCGGTCGCGAGTGTCCGGGAATGTTGTCCGAAGACAAGGTCTTAAAAGCCGAACAACAAAAGAGGTCCACAAAAGTGAGACTTAATTTAGACTTATTGTTGACTCAAAACATTGAGGAAACCGAGAGTGTTGTCAGTGCTGTCAGTGGCAGTGAAAAGAGAACTCGATTTTCATTATCTCAAGACCAGGAATCTATTGGCACGAGTGATAACTTAGAGGCCATCTCTGAAGCGGCGTCTAATCATTCGGTGGAATCGTCTTTGGATTTAGAGAATGAAAACGACAACATGTCTGACATGGTGTCTGCGAATGTGAGCAGTGGTAGGGGAACGCCTAATGTCAGCGGTAGAGACACTCCATCCTCTCATTCACCAAATCAGTCGAGTGCTTCATCTGACGAAGAGGTGGAAGACGAGCCAATGGCCGATGCAGTGGAAGAGCCGGTCAATATGGAAGTTCCTTTGCCGCCATCGGAGTCCGGTTCGAGACGATTGCACGCCATTCCTATAACACAACCCAATCGTCGCAACAATAGGGGTGATATCGAGGATAAGTTCGGCAAATTCGACATTAAGCCGATCGCAGCGGTCGATGAGACGAAGTCGTTGCTAAGCGACACGTGGAGTACAGATGTGTTGGGAAGTGATTGTGAGGCCTTCGAGCAAATGGAGAACATTTCCAATTTGCAGACTTCAGGCATGAATTTGCTGGCATTTGGAGGCCATCAGTCCCAAGCGTTTCAATCAATACTGGATTCGTCGGAAACCGCGAGTCAGAGCGACGCATGGAGTACAGATGTGTTGACATCCGATACGGAGAGATTACAAGAGTTTGATCCCGAAGACAGTGTTAGTGTGACTCGATCTGAGCCGGAAGAGGAGAATTTGAACACAATTTATGAATACAATAATATGATGGAAAGCCCAAAGAGCGGAACTCTCAAACCACGGAATATCAAAATGGGCTCCAATTCTTCGAATTTCTCACAAGAAGGCAGTGAAACGAATCCCAACTCAACGTTAGTTCGCTCCAAGAGTTCGGTCGCCAACTCTAATATTAATTCTTTAAAACTCATGAATTTAAGCAAAAGTGAGAGCGAGAGACAGCTCTCTTTTGGTGAAACCGGTTTCAGTGAAAGTAGCGATCATTTCGTGGATGGTTTTGCGATGTCTTTATCGCCGACATTATTGACACATAATATGCAATCACTCGGAAGGTTGAGCTTTGATGTGCGAAAGTTCGACGAAGACCTCTCTGTTCGGTCTCTAATTCACGACAACTTCTCTGCAAGTGTTAAGCCTAACGGTCAGTCAAACAACGGTTTACTCGTCTCTGAACTACTGTCCATTGATTTGACTCAAAAGAAAGTGACGAAACAAGCGAATCCCGAATTAACCAACAGTTTGATTGACTTTGAGATGGAAATGACTGATGGAAGTCAGGCGCAGTCCAGTAGTAGTTGTGTTAACAATGAATCCATTGATTTAATGACTGAAATGCAAACCGAAGAACCAATGAATTCAGTGATTGAATCAAATGAATCCCAAATAAGCTCTTCCAATGCAATCACTGACATTGAGATTAACAAAAGTACTGTAAATAATAGTTGCAAACAAAGGGCTATACAGGAATCAACCGGTGCGATACCAAAGATCCCAAAACCCATTATCAATCTCAACACTCGTCTCCATCAGTATGGCTCTAACGATGACGACATTGTCCGCCACTCATCCAATAGAAAGGGTTTCTTCAAACTATCAAACTTTAAGTCGACGTTTAAGGAGAAAATGCGGTCTTTGAAGGACAGGAAGGGCTCTTCAAACGACGACTCATATGATTTCGAGTCCTCGCGAACTAATCGATCAAATCTCGATTCCAATGATTCCAGAAATGAGTCTTCAGATGAGATTTTAGCTAAATATCGGGCAAAGGGTTCCCAATTGAACACAAGTACTGATGAGATTACACTGAAAGCCAATTCTGATTCTATGAATGATGAGGAGAAAAGTGAATCATTGGATGAATCAGAGGTTCTGGAGATCACTAAAAGGAAATTGAGACGAGTGTTGAGTTGTATTGATTTGATTACAATTCCCGCTATTATGAACGAAACGGATACTAATAATAGTAAAACTAAAATCAATGAAATAGTTCACATTTTAAAGGTAGTTATTTGAATATGAATTTGTCGACACAATAACAATATGATTAATATATGGTTTATAATTGAAAGTTACTTTTGGCGGATGCGATCAATCTTCGAAATACAAGTCATTCGGTTTTATTACACGAAACCCTCCGAAGTATCGAATCGTTGGATGAAAACTCATTCCAGAAGTTGTTTTGGTCTCTAAGAGAGGACTATAAGAAGAGGAGTGTTTACATGGCATACCTGACCCGTTGTAGACAACAGCTATTGTCAGCGTTGGCCTACTTTGAGAGTATTGTGCAGCACATCGAACGCGAGAAAAGCATTTGTTCTCATAATTTGATTTCCATTTCTGTGAAACAATTCCTCGAACGCAAGGAGAGAAGCGTTCAGTTATTCATTAAGAAGTTTCAGTCGTTAATAGCGGCCGACGAAAAGACCCAATTGGTCGACAAATTTATGGCTTTCCTGGAGAGCACTCTCAACAGTGACAGTCAGTGGCAGTCGGCTAATGAGGAACAGATAGAAATGGCTAAACAGCTGATCGAAAGGCATGTCATGAGTCAGATATACATTCACGCACTCTATCCTAATGGCGATGGAGATGTATTACGCGATCAAATCCTCTACAAACACATCCAAACCCTGTCCGCAACCATTACACCGAATCACAGAGATTTGGGAATTCCTAAAGTGTATCACTCGGAGAATCCCTGGCCTTCAGCCCAGTACGAGATCCTAGCGATTGGCGCACATAAGACACCGCGAGATAAAGTGCGGTGTGTTGTCAAGTGCTGCACCAATATTATGTATCTGTTGAGTCTCGCCACCGATCGGTCGGTTCCCGCAGCCGATGATCTCATGCCTGTCCTCGTCTTCGTTCTGATTAAAGCCAATCCGCCGTCACTTCTATCGACCGTTCAATATGTGAACAGTTTCTATGAGAAGCACTTCGAAGGAGAGGAAGCCTACTGGTGGACACAATTCTGTTCAGCCATTGAATTCATTAAAACTATGGACTAATCCATCCATTAGTTGAATATTTTATTGCAAACAAATTAATAGAATTAACAAAAATATATATAATTTTTATGGAAACAAATCATTCATTATTTAAATTAATTATTTATCCAAAAGTTATAAAATTTGTTTTAATGTCAAATTAATTATGTTTTATATAAGGAATAGTATATTAATGCATTAATACAGTAATATATTTCATATAAATATTTACTTTAATTATATAATAAATGCTCAGTTTTTAATGCTATGCTATTAATAACTCTTATTAAATCTATGAACCCCTTGGTCTCTATTCTCGCAAATCTATGAACCCCTTGGTCTCTATTCTTACAAATTCAAGAGGACTGGTCTCTGCAATACTCAAACAATTTCATAAGGTCTACACTATTGGCCTTGGTCATTTGCAATTCTTATCTGTCAACTATTAGTTCATGTGTAATGAAAACTTTTTGCAACTGCCATCAAATATTCTCAATTGAGTGATATTTGAGGCATTATGTGCAAGGTCATTTATTGTTAGACAATCTGGTTCGTAGAACTGTAGATCTAAATTGATTGCCCAATGTTTGCAGTTTGAGTTATCAATGACTTATCATACTTTCGTAATACATTTATACAGTGTATCAGTGTTTGCATTGAAAGGTTACCTCAATATATCTGTCATAACATTGAAACTATTGGTGACATAAATCTCTCGAAAGCGTAAAAACAGCTTTGAATTGAAGGCATAGGCATAGCATAGGGTTCGATAATTCTCTATTTTTACGAAATGTTTCCATATTTGCGAGCCTTTAAATGGGAACACATAATGTTTGCCAGTATTATGTGAATGTTGCCGAAGGGGAGTGTATTACTCAATGACACAAACAAATGATTGAAACTCTTGTTGTTTACAATTTTGTAATCATCAGAGTTTGCAGACTTGTGGACACAGTTTGAGACAATTATTTGTGACAATAGCTATGAGTCAGAGGTATAACGCGAGACGTAGGACGAGGTCTTCGTGCGATCACGAGAACAGTGCGGATCAGCTGAAGATTATCCACGGAATCGCTTTCTATAAGAATAGGGTTTGTTTTGAATGAGTTGTCTTTGAATGCATCCATTTATTGATGTCTTTGATTCACTCAATGACAGAACCATTGGTCTAAAGTGTGTTCAGTTCTCAAGAGATTTAAAAAGGACTCAAAAGTATATATAATATATGCATATATTTTGTACCTTGGTGATTTTAAAATATCATTCATATAATGAATAGTTTTGCGATTTTCAACTCAAAGTCGAGGACAAGACCTTCGATGTCCATAGAGTCATATTAAGCGCTTCCAGTCCTTACTTCGAGGCCTTGTTTTCAAACGATTTGCTCGAAAAAGAGTCCAAATTTGTTGAACTCAAAGACATTTCGGCCAAAATCTTCGAGGAACTCATTGAATACATATACTCTGGAGAACTGTCCATCAATGGAGACAATGTCCAGGAATTGGTTTCTGTGGCCAATCGCCTCGAGTTGAGTGAAATTGTGACCATTTGTTGCCAATATATGACTAAACAATTGGATCCAATCAATTGCATCGGAATCTTAAGATTCTCTGAATTTCATTCATTTACTTCTTTGCGCTTCGATTCCAAGCGTTATATCGAAAGACATTTCGCGGAAGTCGTCAAAGAAGAGGAATTCTATGACTTATCTAAAGAACTGTTAAAAAGCTTTCTTCGCAGCGAAGGTCTTAGTATTGATAATGAGTTTCAAGTATTGGAGGCAACGGTTAAGTGGATTCTCAAAGACCAGTCCAATCGGTTCCAACATTTCGACGAACTCATGGAATGCGTGAGAATTCCTGTCATTCCTATCAAACAATTTGAAGCGTTTATCAATGACTGTAATCATGAAGAGCTGAAGACTAAACTGGAATCAGTTCTTCACAGCCATAAGGAGGCCATCGCTTCTGTGGAGAGCAATAAAAAGCTGAACTTAATTGCCATCAATTGTCACAACAGTTTAGTTAATAATGGCTTTTATGAGGTGCGGTGGCAGCCGAGGATCAACGCTCGCAAATACATTTACGTCATCGGAGGTATCCATCAGTCCAGTCATCGCTGGAATGACGCAAAGCCCGTCGCCATCACTGAACGGTTAGACATACTTCGCGGTCAATGGAAAGCACAGCCGAGTCTTCAGTATCCGCGCAGCTGTCACTGCATTGCTGTCCTCAATGGCCAGTTGTATGTCGCGGGCGGTGAATGCGATTCACTCATCTTAGACAGCGTCGAGGTCTATGACCCGCAGAATAATGAGTGGACTAAAGGCAAGAGTTTGCGACAACCGCGCTCTTGCTTTGGTATGTGTGCCGTCGACTCATACATCTATGCGTTCGGCGGTTGGATCGGCAATCTGGTCGGCAATAGCATCGAGAGATACGATCCCATCACCAATGAGTGGAATATTTACGATAAGTTACCGGACATTAGGTTTGCGATGGGAGTCATCACTTTCGAGGGACTCGTGTATATCATCGGAGGCTTTAATGAACAGAACCGCGTATTGAAGAGTGTTATCAGTTATAATCCGGTGACCCATGAGTTCAGGAAGTTGTCCGATATGAATCAGAGTAGGGCTTACTTCGGGTGCACTGTATTGCATGGCATGATATACGTTGTCGGCGGCACTAATGACAAGAATGTCGCCCTCTCTTCAGTCGAGAGATATAACATCCATGAAGTGAGTGTTGGAACCAATTGTTGAGTTCTTTTCTTACTTATGATTGCATCCAACAGAATGTATGGTCGCGAGTGTCCAACACCCCGAAGGCGCGCATATCTTCGTGTGCCTGTGCTGTCAATGAATGCCTTTTAGTATTTGGAGGCAAAACATCTGGCGATGAGTTCTCCATTCCTAATACTATGGATTCCGTGGATATCTTTGATCCGGAATCTAATAAATGGAACGAAAGTATTCCTCTTCCGACCAGTCGTTCCGAAGCGGCCGTCGCTGTCATCTGAGGCTTACGTGAAATAAATTAATTATAATTATAGAATACTTTTATTCAATTTGTTTCATATATTATAACAATCCGTAAAGTATTGAGCGCTTAGTTTTCGATCAGTTCTATCAATGATTACAAGAACTTTGTTTTAAATTCAGAACAAATCATGAAATCAAGTGCTAAACACTAATTGTGATAATGTCTACATATTATCATTAATTTCATTGTTATACTGTAAGTCTAAAATCAAAGCAAATAATTCATAAAATATAATCTATTTTTTCAATCATGTCATCAAATTATTTCAAGAGTATTATTAATATTTTGAACGTTAAGACACATTACTCCCTGTGCTCACAAAACTTTGTTCATTTCATTGGATTAATTCATGAAAAACATGTTTTTCTAACGTTTCAAAATGTTGTACAATAATGTAATTATGAATACAATTACGGTAGTCATTTAAACGTTTAACCATTGTTTGCAAACATTAATATCTTATTCATTAAACGTCGACTTTTGTAAGACTTAATTGTCATTATTTTTAGTTAAGTATTGTTTTTATGTTTCTAATCTAATTAATTTATAATCAAATTAATCATATATGAGAAGTGATGAGAAATAAGTGAAGGGCTGTTAAAACGAGTGACTAGTGATGTGACTCTTTATGAGATGGGATTATGGGTTCAATTATTGGTCTTTCTTTTTGGTTGTTTCCGACTTTCCATTGCGAGACATTTCACTCTTCGCATTCGGGTCGCTGTTTCCTTTGGCTATCATTTCATATACAGTATTATCAATACATGAGTTGTGGTCACGCAGTGAGGACTGTG
>CAJPVJ010000582.1:2772-22776 GCA_905397405.1 Oppiella nova
TACTGTAGTTACTCCAGTGTAGTACTGTATTACCAGTAATAAGTTATTGAAACTACAGTACAGTATATGCGAGTTTACAAGAAAGTCATGCGCTGTTTGAGTTTGAATGATGGGTCGATGGGTCGATGGGCACACAGTTCCACACAATTGCAGAATATTCTGTGTATTCTGTGCCAAACACTCTATTCATAGAGTGTCTACAATCACATCATTTCTGCTTCGTATCAACTGTTGCTTTATATTAAGCTATGTTTTATTGATTTAAAAGTTTTCATGTCAATCTTTTAACTTGTTTTTCATACTATCAGTTAATTAAACACTGTTTTACAGTTAATTTAGTTGAAACTTTATTCACAATATTTAATTCAAAAATTTACTTTACACTTATTTATACTTTTTTCATTAAAAGCAATTGCTTATGTGAATTATTTCATTAACTTAATCTGTCAATTGGTCTACCATTTTAAAATGTTACCCATTTGACAATCTATTCAGTACCATTCTATTAATAAATGAACAACTGTACTGTACTGTACTGTACTGTCATACTGTATAGTGTTTTATAACTTATATAGAGAAACAAACTATCCATTGAATTTAGTTAACTAACAAATTGTCAACTATTTATTAAGAACTATTTAAATAAACGATATGTGGTTATGGCTTTAGATAATGACCAGTGTCAGATTATGTATCAGAATCTCACTCAAGACATTCACTCACATCGTAAGTATTATTTGAATTTAATTCATATTTAATGGTAAATGTTCAGGGATCACACAAACAACCCTGAATTTTAATGCAACCATTATGTTATTGTTTCAAATTTTGAGTTCTTCTTGGTGTATTTTTTATCAAGCAAAAATTGCAAAATATTTGCAAATAAACTCTAAACGATATTACAAAAATTATTTAATATTAGCCTAACTTATTTAATAAGCAAGTTATTAATAAAAAGTGACAATAAGTGACACATTTTGGTATAAAACATTTATAATGCGTTACTTTTTTAATTAAAAATTGTAATAGGTTTTATACACATATGCAATGTTTTAAGCATTTGAAAAATTATTGTAGTATAATATTTTCAATGATCTCACTACCGATTATAGATCACATTACCATGAGCACATTCACCCATTACAAATATTAAATATTAGTCATATAATCACCAGTATAACTTTCAAATTGAAATATTTCAATATTACTAAAACATTTTATTACAAAATTCATTATGTTGTTTGTATAACTTTACAATAAATTATGAGAGTTTTACCAACTTATTTGATTTAAAATATTCTGGATTACATTTATAAACGCTGTAATTCAAATTAAAAATAAATTTCAAATTTATTAGCATATAATATTTATTAAAAGATCATATCAATTTTTTATAACCATGATCCTAAAATAGCTTATGTAAGAATATAGACCTACTGTACATTTGATACGAATGGAAGTGTGTATTAAAACTTGCTGTGTTGGCGCAAAAACTGTACTTGTTCACTTTATTGACCAAAACCTCAATTGAGTCTAAATTGTGTGTAACTATTTACTAATAGTTTTTAAATATGTTTATATTATAACAATAATAATTATATAATAATCAGCATACTGTAGCCCATACATAATTGCTCATCATTTTCATCAAAATGATTAAAATTGGTTTGTGATGAAAGGTTGGGATTTAACTCCCTATTGAGTTGACAACTATTTTAATCATTAAATTGTACCATTTTTATTTAATATTTATACAATGTTTATAATGAATATTCATGTATTTATGCAAAATAGTTGAATGTGTTTAAGCTTTAATATAATAAAATTTTCTATCATATTTTTATTTTCTAATCTGTTGATCACATAATTTGACATTTCAGCCAATTTAGTCAAACTTAACAAATGCTTAATTGTTTATATTTAATTATTCATTTTTAATATCACTATTGTTTTTATGTATTATATGAAAAAATGGTATATATTGCATATGAGTTAAATCTTATTCTCATAAATAGTAATCTACAATAATTAATATGTCCCTGTACAGCACAACCATTATGTAAACTCAATTCTTTATAACGAATCATTCAGCCAGGTTAAAGTGCTTCTATGAGGTTATTAATTAAAGGGGAGATCAATTATTTGGCAACATTTCACAACATTGAATGACCCTTAATCAATATTTCATTTAATAGCTTATTTACGCGAACATAAATGTAAGTTAAATGTTAGGTTAAAAAGGTTTTAAAGGGTTATACTGTAGTACATGATACAGTCCATTTACATTGTATAAACACATCTCATTTAGCTATTACAGTATATTTATAATTATACTCTCAATAATATCATTGAGTACATTATTTAACTTGCACACTTCATTTCATTATCAATATGATAATGCATTAAAAAAGTACAGTATGGCATTAACAAAATTAAAAATTGATTTATAGTCTTATCTTATTGTTTATCATGTTTTATATTTTATCATAACTTAGTTTACTTTTCACACTGACTGATAAATATATTTGTAATCTATTTAATGAATAAATTGATTAATGATCTCTTTATGAAACATTTTGTTTATTTAATATCTTTCTATACATTTTACATTATATAATTATGTATACAATATTCATAAAATGATATGTAGCCGTTTTATATAACTATACCTAACATATTGGTTCATATACACGGTACTAAAAAACATGTAGTATTGTATACGGTATTTGTATAAATGGTATTTTATGAACAGAGGTTCCAAAATCATGGACTTCTAGCTAAACGTTCAAATACCTAAACGCTAAACGGTGTAAGCAGATGTTATAATAATTATAAGTTATAATAAACCTAAAATAAGATCTTAGAATGAAAATAACAATATTATAAAAGTAAGATTAAATAGTTAGAAAATATTTTGAGTAACACTGTTGTACAAACGAGTACCTTGTTGATTAAGAAAAATTAGTATATAGTAAATATGCTAGAAATAGAATTATTAGTTAAAATAACTTCATTAAAGCCTCTACCTAGGTAGGATCAATTTAAACCTGATTCGAAAAAGTACGGACCGCCAATCTGGGCTTAAAGTTCAATTATATTTTATTTAAAATTTCAAGTAGAGGACCAACCAGTCGAACCTTGACGTTTGCTTAACTCACAATATAAATTATGATAAGATTTATAAATCTACTCAAATCAATTATATGTATAATTATTAATTACCTTACTAGTGAAAAGTGTGAAACTAGATAATCTTAATTACGATTTTAAAACTGATTACAGAATTATGTAGCTCAAGAAATTATAATTCAATTTATAAAATATACAAGTATAAGTACAAGTATATATAAGTACAATGTATATAAGTTAGTAACGTACTGTACAATTGTTATACATACGATTTAATATTTAATATCTATAATGTTGTAAAAATATAACGTTCAAATACGTTTTAGACATTGTTAAAGTTAATTAAAGTTGACCATGCAACTTAAATGAAATATTTCATATAATTTGCAACCTTATTAATTAGAAACTTTATGCATTTGTATTAAAAATGTTCCAAACTAACTTATAAAGCTTTTACAGCGTGTCTTAATATTGTCCAAAAATAATACAGTTATATAGTATACCTTTATACACATTTATAAATCAATGTTAAATATAATTGTATGTATGGTTATGATTAACGTACGATTGAAATGTTTGCAGAGCTCTGGTGTCCGACTTTTTGGGATAACGTCTTTTGTTGGCCTCCGACTCGTGCCCAAAGTGTTGTCACGAGAAGTTGTGCTCAAATATTCAAATCTCATAACATATCCCCATTTGATAACATTGAACAACACAAACGTATGTATTTTACATTATATTTTTGATCCTTTGTGAATAAGGTATTATCTATAAAATGACAAAATTAAAAATGTGCCATTCACCTATTCATGTGCAGTATGGTACGTATACAAATTAACAAGTAGAGTGATGTGACTACAAATAAAAATAAATTTGCTTTGACTCGTGAGCACATTTTCTTGAATATATAATTAAAACTATTTAAATACCGTAGTTGACAGTTTTTAGATTTTTCAGACTTTTTTGGACTGAATATTATACTGTAAATAAATGTTTATGAATACAGGTATTTTGAATAAGTTTGTCGAGGTCGCATACACATAAAATCTCGAAAATTATAAAATCTATCTTCTCATTATTTGGTTAATAATAAAATTATATATCCAGTACTAATAATATTAATACATATTAAGTACAGCAAGAATTATACACTCATATAATATACAATCAAAACTGGTAACGGTTTTTCCTTGATAATTTCTAAACGGATAATCATATCATAGATCTGATTTCTGATTCTTAATCCCAGATAAATGACCAATTTTGTGTTATATAAATTTATATTTTAAAGTTATATGGTCATTTAGATATTTAAGTTTAAATAGTGAACTAAGAAATTTGTTAATTTTCATAGAAAATATATGGAGTTTCTGCACAATTTTCAATATTTTAAAATTGTTTTAAAATTTTCAAATAAAACTAAAAATAAAATAGAAAAATTAATTATTAAATACTTTTAAAAGTATTTTGGTTAGCTTTTTTTGTTCTTAAGAAACTATTTATCCATTTATTATGAAACATAATTAAGTATGAAAGTAGGATTGCAAATATTTTGCGAGATATATAGTATATTTCAATTTGCTGGACCTACAAATATGGGGTGTTTACTGTATGAAGGAGGCGTCCAAATTGGATGAAAATTTTATGAGGTGTTGGGAAAGGGTTCACCAACATCTCTTAAAATTTTCATCCAATTTGGACGCCTCCTTCATACAGTAAACACCCTATGTTTGTCTGCCCAGCAAATTGAAATACACTGTATGTTTTAAAAGTTACTAAAATAGCTAAAAATAATTATATAATTTTTCGAGATTTCGTTTTTCAATATTTGGATTTACTCCCGTCTCAATGTGTAATCGCTGTTTAGTATTTTTATACTTGTAGCCATGTTTAAACAAATCTCTTTAACACCATGCTCAAATTCTATTCTAAATTGTATAAGAATTAATACTTAAAAGGAATGTCTCTTCTCATTGACAGTCCATTAGACTGGCAGTTGTGATTGAAATGCTTACATAACATTAGTAATAAAACTTATGCCATAATTATACCGAGACTTCAGAACAATTTGGGTCTTAAAAAGAGTTTAGTATTATATATAACTTATATAAAGTACTTTAGTATAAATTTATATTTGTTTAATCTTGTTTCAAATGTATGCATTCAACGTACTCAACGTATGTATTCAATGATTGTTGTTTCAACCAGTCAAATGTACTTGATAGTTCATAGATCATATCAAATAATGATCACTGACAGCATAATTTTGTTGAATTTTATAAGTTAGATCATATTCAAATGCAATACAATATGATACATACACTTTTATTGACTTGATACTTAGAATGACACAATTGCATAACGGTATGACTACATTCAATAATAATAATAATAATAATAATACTGTAATTCATAATTCTATTATAATACTGTATTATAAACTATATAATAGAGTATTGAATTATAAACTCTCAAATTATATAATGTTATAAGTTATAACTTATTGCTATGATATTGCTGTGCAATGTATGTAACACTAAACAAATTAAACAAAGTCTATATTTGATTGATTCGTATTGATGTCAACGGAAGAAGACAGTGATTGAAACCATAATTTGTTGTTTGCAGTGATGTGTGCATTTGATTGTGTGGTGGGGTGGGTGTGGGGGGTATTGGTGGTGCCCAGTGGCCAGCTATATGGTCGAGCATAACGTTTTGTGAACATAGAAGTGGTGGTTATATTATTGCGGATTTTGTGCCCAGGGTCCGTTTCTAATGGTTTGAGCAATGGTTTAGATTTTTTGGTGAATACTTTGATATTTGATCGTTTGATGCATTTGATGTCATTTGCATTTATATAAAAGTCTTCGGTGTTAACGCTATTAACTACAGGATTCAGTATAAGACCAGTGGTCTGTAGTTTACTATCTCTGCCACTCATACACGACTCGGATCTGTATGAAGACCTTTGTGGTGATCTACGCAAACACTTCCATATGGATTGATATCTACAGGTGTTGTCTGTTGATGTGGTGGTGGGTCTGGTATGTGTGGAGGTGCGGGTGCGACGGCAACAGCAAAACATGATGACAATGACAAGTGTAGTGGAGGCCGAGGATATGGCCGAAGCCATGGCAATGTTGGCCACGGGTTGTCCACTCACAGCACTCGTCATTATCTCTTTGCAGATCATGTGTGCCTTCTGTCCCTCTGGCCATGAGTTGACCATTGAGTGCATGTCATCAGTGATGGCGTGATTGGAGTGAATGCACAGCTCATAGGGTGTCGACGGCTTTAACCCTTTGATGGAGTAGTCATATGTTTGGTTGTGGACATGGATGTCGTCTATTGAATTATTATGGTCTCTCACGTGATATACATTGACATTAAGAGTGGTGTATTGTCTGAGTTTAATAACCCATTCGAGTGAACGGCGCTGTCTCTGAACGGATGCAATAGTGGACAGGCGTTTGATTCTGGTTCTGGTAATGACCACGAATTTCCACTTTATGTGTATAGAAGTTGTTAATAAAGTGATGTTTAATAAGAGAGTTTGTAGTTTATGGATATGCCTGGGCTTCGGATCATTGATTTGTATGGAAACGGCTGCTGTGAGGCCTGTAAGCCCTGACACTCGTGGGCCTCCAGTCTCATCAATTGCATCAATAGCTGGCTTACTATCACTATTACTATTAGTGTTGGTATTGGTATTGGTATTGTTATTAGTGTCGTAGTGTTCATACTGTGCCGTAAAACTCATGCCAACAACACATGTGTTGTATAACATGATATAACACAACAATAACTTTAAACAAAACATCTTCCAAACACTTTTTGCTTACAATGAGACCAACCATTGGTATAAATGGTATAAATGCTGAGATTGTTATTGAGATGAAATATTGAGATTTGCAATTCTCTACAATTTCATTCAATCATATGTTAGTGTATTTACTTTTACTTCAAACTAACTGTTATTTCTTAGTTTCCTATTTATATCTCTCCATCACTCGACTATTTCATTACGATCTGCTGTACAGAATAGTGAATGCCATGAAACCATCAAACCATTGAAGTGAATGCAATACACTGTACCAGTACTATATTGCACAGTATTATATAATATTGTGCACATTAATGCACATCTTTCACATCAATATTCACTCAATTTTTGTAAATTCCAAACATTTAACAAATTTGCAAAAATAGCATTAATTTCATTATTTGTTTCATTCAATTAAACATATTATTTATAAATTATATTTTACATTAAAATTATATTGCGGTAGTTAACAATTTTTCAGTGATAAAATAAAGTGTTACTTGTATAACTGGAGTTTATAAATTTCAAAATTATTTATTAATCTATTTAACATGAGATTTCAATTTATTTAAAATTTGATAGAACAAAAGTATATCAAACATAAATATATCACCAGAATATATTATTAAACAACTAATGCCACAGATTTCATGAAATAATGTTTAATTGTGAGCACTCCATGAAAACTCAATCACAAATCAACCATCAAATTAAAATCCTTGAATTCATTGGCAAACACTACAAACACACTCTATGTACCGTACTATATACTGTACTGCATATACTTTTTTATTTTCCTGATTCTCTCTCTCTCTCTCTCTCTCTCTCTCTCTCTCTCAAACACAGAGTAAAGTATGATTTAAGTTTTTAGTCTGTGATTCAATAATAATTATTAATTCAAGGCTATTTATCAATTGAGAAAACTATACAACACTTTAAGAATATTATTTATTTAATATTAAGGTTGTACAGTATACCGTATTGTCGATGCATAGTGTATACCTTTTTAGATTAATTCTATATGATTATTATAAAATTCTATTAAAATATTAAAAAATACTCAGAATAAGTCCCAAACCACATTTTGTTAAATTGTGACAATTACATATAGGTTTATTTACTATTTTTATATGATGCTTTTGCAACATGTTTTTGTGTTTTATAATTGATTTTTAAACAATTTTGCAATTTAATTTGAATAAAAATATATAATTCTAATTTAGTTATATACTATATAAATTTTAATATAATATAAAATAGCGTTATACTAGAACACTGTGACTGTAATAAGTGATAAATATGAACATTTTGTATAATATACAGGACAACATATATAATATTATAACTTTAGTCAAAATGTACTGATATACTTAATGATACTGTACTTATATTTGATTGTACAGAACGCACAATTAAAACTATATCTTATAAAATATTATTTTTAAATTAATCATTAATACTTCAATTGATTGATTAATTATGACTAATTGAATTTTTAAACATTCATAATGATCCGGGTCATGAATGGTCTTGTGGCTAATCACATGTTGATGAATGGTAGAGCCATACGCTTACAGAGAGTGTTCATCAAATGGTTCGTGGCTTCGGGACAATTGGACTGACTATACCCAGTGTTTGGATTACATTGAACCGGTAAGTCTATTGGTTAGGCTACATACTGTACATACTGTACCAGATCACTGGCAATAATTCAACTTAAAGCTGTATTCAGGGAACGTCATCATAAAGCTTACATTAAACACGTCCTCTATAAGCAAAAGCTTAAATTTAAGTTGAATTATTGTCAGTGATATAAAGTACAGTACAATATGTGCATCAATTGTCTAATGTTCTACCCTTTGAACGCATAATGACTGGCAATCATAGGTTGTCGTACCGATGGCTCATCTTTTCGTTGGTTACATATTATTTATATTTTCTATCTTATCATTGGTTTTGTTATTTGTAACGCTATTTATTTTCTATTATTTCAAGTAAGTCTTATGAGACAACTATTTGTGAATATTTATTTCAAAATTCTTTTTTCAAATATATTAAAATATATATAAATTTTAATTTAAATATTGAAGAAATATTCAAGCTCTAAATTAAATTCTTGATTCAAATATAGTGTTATAGTGCATTTCAGTCAAATATTCTAAATATTTATATTTGTAAAATATCATTTAATCAGTTATATTGAACATTATTTTCAATTTTCAATGCAATTCCAAATAGTTTTCAAAAATATCAATATTTTAATATTTTTGTAAAAGAATATTTAATCGTTTTTAACTTATTTCTATAACTAATTTTTAAGTATTAATAAAAATCCAACTACTCAAGTTAGTTTTTAAATAGTTTTATTTATCTATAAAAATGGTCATTTTCAATTAAATATTTAATCAGTTATTTTTAATTAATGTATTAATTTTTAATAAATTTGGTTAAAATTTAATAAGATTTATATTTAAAATTTTATTTTCCATCGAATTTATTTGTATAGAAACTAATTTCAATTAACTTGTAAGCAGACAAATGCGAAGCAAAAAGAAATTTTAAGAATTATGCATGTTCAAATTGGGCAAACGCAAAGTCCAGGTAAAAGCTATAGGTCAATAATGTTTGCAATTTGTATGCATAGCTATATCATAGGTCCATTGCGTTTGGTGTAGATTGGTGTTTCATTTGAGATATAAATCAGTACATCATTAAAATGGGGATGTTTGTTTTGGTTTGATAACATAGTTTTTCAGATAGAATTTTAAATGGATCGATCTTTTTATAAATTATTCAATATCAATTAAATTTAAATTTTTCCATTCAAACAATCTGCATAATTAAAAATAAATATTTACAAAATAGATTTTAATGATTTTTAAAACTAGATCCAATCACCATGATTAATATTATTTAATATACGATTTATACATTCACAAACAGGCGTTAGTGATTTTTAAAAAAAATTGATTCATGTGTCATTCTCTATAAGTTTATATGAAAGTATAACTAATATTATTATACTAATAAGTTGACCAAGATCTATCGCCAGTCTGTGAATGAATTATTCACACAATATATACTTGTGCTTGGTACTATTTAAAGTTTAGTTAATATTAAAAATATTCTTTCCGTACAACTACAGGTATTATATTATAAAAGGATGTCATGGAATTGCCCAATCTTATTTTTAGAGATTTAAAATGTAGTAGATATTTACTTGAAGCAAAATAATCTAAACTTTGAGTCTCATTCTTTTAATTGTTAAGCATATTATTTATATTGATTTTTATTCATATTATATATTCTTTGAATTGTTTGTAGTTGTTATCTCATGCGAATAAATTTATTTTTCAATATTACTTACAGTTATTATAAGTTATGAAAATCTGAATAATAAGACTTTATTTTACGAATACATACAATAAATATAATGAGTTTTACTTCTACTCTATTAAATTCTTTTGAAGTATTTGTATACTATAGTAACTAACTTATAGTATTATACATAAAAATATTGTATCATATTTTATGTTATATTTAATATATTCTATATTCCCATTTTGTTTCTCATTTATATTTGCTGTGATATTTTTATAATCTGATATTTGACATATTTTTTTATATTTAAGTATTTGCGTAATTTGAATTATTGATATAAATTAAGTGTTTAAAATCACTAAGAAGTGTGCAATACCCTAAATTATTTACATATTTTCGCATAGCCAAGCTTTGTGTTTGTAATACAAAGTTTGTACCTAAATGTATATAATTATCACACAATATTTTCTTAAAAAATAATAAAGATGAACTTCAACGTATTCTAAAATCTTTCCCTGTTCCTAAAACCATAAACATGTTATGTTATTTCAAATATATTTATTTACTTATTTGTTAAATAATTATAAAATTATAAGAATTACTTTTTAAGAAATAAATATTTATTTAAGATTAAATATCGATATATTGCTGATTTAATTTAAGCAAATAAATTAATTTTAAAATTAACTATATCTATGGGAACCATACGAATGAGTTCTCTCTCTACTCTTCTTTAATATGATTGCAATACAGTTAACAGTAATGTAGTCCTATGAATGCAATATTAAAATATCTCTCTCATATTGCTCTTACCATAGATATAATCAGAAATTATATAATATAACATAAACCTTTTTTATTGTCCAGAACGTCTAGATAATTGTAGTTTAAATAGTTTTAAAATGTTCTATATAATTCAACGTAAAATTTAAAGAATTTGATAATTTAAGCTTGTTTTAATATAAAATGTCTGTAAACCAAATAGTTTTTGTACAGTCAAAAAAAGCTCATTTGTGAACACATCAATTCTAATGCCCATAATTTGAGTCAGTCAATCACACTCTTTGTAATTATTATTATAGCAATAATTAATAAGTCTACAATTATGAATCAAAATAAAAAGTATGATACACTGTCTAAATGGGTATTAGAATTTATGTGTATTCAAATTAGCTTTTTGACTGTACACAGTAATTTGTCTAACAAATAAGTTTTGAAAAATTTTTATTTGGTAAATATTTTAATTTTATGACGAATTGAATGAATATGATATGTTAATGCATTATATTATAAGCTATAAATCAAAATTTTATTGTTATTATAAGAATACCAATTGATTAGATTCCTAAATTTCTATTAAATGTAATTTGAATAAAATGTTAGATACTAAATGTATTGAATACTTGAGTACAGTATATGAAATGTATAAAATGATGAATTGTTTGTATTGACAGATCCCTAATGTGTTCGCGACTACGAGTTCACCGCAATCTAGTCATTGCACTCATAATACACTCAATACTACTGATTGTCATTAGTTTGCCTCCAATTTTCAGCGTCTCTTCGTATAGAGATATTGTAAACTAATTATCATTTTGTTTGATAAATGTATTGTATTTGCATCTAAATGGCTATCTATTGAATTCATAGGAATTGTTGTGTAAGGTAGTCATCTCAATGAAACTGTACGCAGCGCTGGCATGTATTAACTGGATGTTCATCGAAGGCCTACTACTTCACAGTCGCATAACTGTCTCCATATTCAGAAAGGATGCGCCTTTCAAACTATACTACTGTATCGGTTGGGGTGAGTCTCAACTATACCTGTTATATATACGTATATGAGGTCCATGTCTATGACAGGTCACCTATCACTCCGATATATTTGTTTTGGTTTTATACAAACCACTATTTTGGATGAGTTGTCAATCGAAACACTATTTGAAGTATACAAATACAAAATAGTCAACATTATATTCAAGTATACAATATTATATCATACAAGTTATATAAGTTGCTCTCTATTCACAACTCATCCAGATAGTCTTATAGTGGGTTTGCTTAAGAAGTCGCATGCTTTAAATCAAAGTTTACTCAACACATTCAATGCAATCAATTGGACTTCATTTAAAATAAGTTCATTTAAACGTATCTAATATACAGTACAACAATGTACAGTATGTTCATATGTTCATCAAATATAATATCACTTCAATTCAAATGTCATTTTATTTTCTATTTAACAGAAATATTTTATAAAATACTGTCTATAGTGAGCAGTGACAGTGTATTATCTGAAAACAGTATATAATATTGTGCTATAATTTGAGAAAATAATTTCTGAAATAGGAAGCGAATCAATGATTTCATAGATATTTTGTGACAAATATTTTATATGAAATTGTCGTCTATTTACAGAATTTTGAGTCAATAAAGTGTTTCTTTTATATATTTAATGTTACAAATAATGTTTCAACAAATAATACTGTTTTAGTGATATTACTAGATTTAATAATTCTGTCATTTAATAATACGATATACATAACTGTATAAGTTATGGTGGTTTTATTTTTCCAAATATTATTTACTTTGATCAATTTTATTAAGCACAAAATAAATAATATTCTTTAAATACAAATAACAAAAAACAGTATATAATATTGTGCTATAATTTGAGAAAATAATTTCTGAAATAGGAAGCGAATCAATGATTTCATAGATATTTTGTGACAAATATTTTATATGAAATTGTCGTCTATTTACAGAATTTTGAATCAATAAAGTGTTTCTTTTATATATTTAATGTTACAAATAATGTTTCAACAAATAATTTATTTTCTTATAAATTGCATGGTACATTTAGTTTAGTATATTTTTAAAATAACTTATTTTGCCTTTTTATATTACTGATGTGTAGCAAATAATTATTTCATAATTTAAGAATTTTTTTTAAGAAAATATTAAATAAATTCAATTTTTGAAATATTATAAAACTGATAAATATATTATTAAATAATATATTAAATTTTGAGCTAGCCTATAATCTAAAAGGGCATTGTTTAAAAATTATAATCTTTAATATAAGATATATTAATACATTTATAGAGTATAATACTGTTTTAGTGATATTACTAGATTTAATAATTCTATGTCATTTAATAATACGATATACATAACTGTATAAGTTATGGTGGTTTTATTTTTCCAAATATTATTTACTTTGATCAATTTTATTAAGCACAAAATAAATAATATTCTTTAAATACAAATAACAAATTATAAAAACAACCATTTTTAAATTATTAATCCAATATTTAAACAAAATAAGCTGTACAATAAATATTTTATCAACAATTTAACTGTAAATTTAGGTCTACCATTTTTAATAATAATAACATGGACAATTACAATGTCACACACTTTGCCAACGTACTGTTGGTCAGGATATGGAGATTCAGTTTATGTTTGGATGATAACTGGTCCTATGATCACGGCTATCGGGGTAATATTGCATATAATATTAATTCTAATATACAGAGCATAGTTGCCAGGTATTTCCAAAACCACTTAACCTTTAATACATATACAATAATTTGGATGATAACTGGTCCTATGATCACGGCTATCGGGGTAATATTACATATAATATTAATTCTAATATACAGAGCATAGTTGCCAGGTATTTCCAAAACCACTTAACCTTTAATACATATACAATACAGTACATGAATATACTGTACAGTACGAGCAGTATGTATTACTATACATACTTGTATTCATAATCAAGTGGTTCTGGAAATACCTGGTTCATATCATTTTTAAATATTACTTAATAAATCAATTTACTACTTTCTGTGATTTACAATTATATTAATAATTCTTACATACATATTAATTGTTTGAAAATATTTTAAATATTCTCTAATAAATATAATAATTTATTTGAAAAAAACGTCTTAAACAAATACAAATTATTCTTAAAAACAAATCAACTTCCTTAACAAGGTGATAAATATTTACAGAACTTATATTTTTTAGGTAAACCATTGAACAATTTTGAGGCAAAAATGAAAAATTATTATCACATACAAATTTATATAAATTTTATTTACATAATACATCATTTCTTATAGTCTCATAGAAAACAATAACAGAATTATATTTGTCTTTATATTCATTTAATTTAAATATTTTTGAATAAAAATTTTAAAATCTGTAATTTTCGATGCTTTTCAAATGAATTGATTTTTAAATATTTAAAATATGAATTGAATATCATATCATAATATCATTCTTTTTAATTAATGCTATATTTCAGGTCAACTGTATATTTCTAATCAATATAATCAGAATCTTAATAACAAAACTTAGACTTACAGTGACTGTCGAAATGACACAAATTCGGTAAGAATTCATTTTATTATATTTATTTTAACTTCTAATCTAAAACAGGAAATTAAAAAATCATACATTTTCCACTTTACAGTTGAAATGAATTTCTTAAAATTAAATAATGTATTAATGCCTGTATTTATATTATCTCAGTTTCAATATTTACTAAAATTCATTCTTAATTTGCATTAGTTATGAAATTTGTAGTCCCAAGTTATTGAAATATTACAATAATTTCTTATAAGTTACAACATGCAACATACATTATGGTTATTAATATAAATACATTTAGCAAGATAGTACAGAGCATTTTGCATATAAGTTCGGAGGATTTTAAAATTTAATAGCATTTTTATTTTAAGGAATAAATAACTTATTTAGCTATCAAATGATAGATTACTTATTAGAGTTTATATTAAAAAAGAAATCAAGTAAAAATAAATAACGATAACAAAATCAGAAATGTTGAAAGTTATGACTACCTAAAAATACTTTCCAGTCTATGTGCCATTTGTGCTATAAGTCATTCAATAGCATTCACTCTTAAAATATCAAAATTATTAAATATTGAAAATGGAATAAATTTAACTCCAAATATCATATTGATATTATGATTTAATACTCACTTAATGTAAATTTTATGTATTTGGTAACTTTTAACCAAATACGTATGATATATGAGCCAATATATTTTTAAAAATCGTGGAAAATAATAAAACATGAGTTCGGTAAACTGCGGGTGACCAAAATGAGGAGGGTATTATTTGAACAGTTATATGGGTTTTATTTTAAAGCTTATATACTGGGTCAACATAAAAAATTATTAAACATTTTTAAAAAGTAATAATTATAAATAATTTTAAGTTAAATAAGGCCTCCGAACTTATATGCAAAATGCTCTGTAGAGTACGTCAAAATCGGTTTGATTAAGAATTAATGCTGTTTTAAACCAATCTATTAAGAATTTATTTATTTTTCAAAACATACTGCACTCATCGATTGTACTCACTTATTCACTTATTTATTATTAAAAGAATATTTTACATATTAGTATTTGTAACAATAAAACTTTAATTTTGTATCATTTATTATTAAATATTAAAAAATAAACTAATAGTTATCTTTGAGTTTGTTTTTTAAATAAATAAATGATTATTAAAAGAATATTTTACATATTAGTATTTGTAACAATAAAACTTTAATTTTGTATCATTTATTATTAAATATTAAAAAATAAACTAATAGTTATCTTTGAGTTTGTTTTTTAAATAAATAAATGATCAACAAATTGTTTGTGTATTGTTTATTTAAAAAGGAGCACTTCAACTCCGATACAATATGTCTGCATAGTATTCAAAGCAATTTGTATTAATCTTATATTACTCATAGAGTTAAAATGCTCCATTTATATAATATAAACGATAGACATTTATAAAAATTATCCCATCTTTCTAATCCCGGGGCATTCATTTAGTGTATGCATTTTTTGACGTAGGTACTCCATTTTATTTCTATATGTAATTATAATTTTACAATTTTTTGTTTAATATTTAACATTAGTTTTGGTTTTTATTAAACATTTTATTAAAACAAATCAAATTATTATTATTATTATTAGAAAAGCCATGAAAGCGACTGCACTTTTATTTCCACTTTTAGGTAATTGTATAATTGATAAATGAAAGCACCTTTAATTAGTCCAAATTAAATGAAAATAATTGTAATGTTAGGAATTTCTCATCTATTGTTTTGCTTTAATCCCGGAGACAATGGACAGTTAGAAAGTGTTTATATGATAACCAACGCTTTTCTTCAGTCATCTCAGGTATAACCAAATGTTTAATTATTTGAATACAACCTTTACTTTATAATTAATCGTCTACATGCATAAAAGGGTTATTTATTTTTGAATTCAAACTGTATGCATAACATAATCATTGCACTTATAGTATCTAGTATTGTTTATTACTCTGAGAAATGCCATGATTATGTTATGTATACAGTTTGCATTAAAAAATATATAACCCTTTTAAGCACCCAGTGGATCAATTGTATTCATATAATTATTATATCATCAGTACCGTATAACTTTATTTATACTATATTAACTTACTAGTGAAATAATGATCTTGTTAATTGGGATTTACAATCAATCCCAATTATATTATGAGAATCCATAAACAATTAAAGATTTATTATACTTTCATATTGATATCACAGTATTACTATTACCAGTATTATTATTATTAAATGAATAATCAATTGAATGTTGAGAGCATAATATGATGGAAGAATGAAATATAATATAAAAAGTGCTAATTTCAGGGCATTTTCGTGTCGGTGTTGTACTGTTTCCTCAACACTGAGGTGCAAACAGTTGTCCGAAACGTATACTTAAGGGCATCGATGAGGAGGAGCGCCAATCCTAACCTTAAGTTCAGTTTTGTGGCACACAATCCAAGTAATAGACGCATGAGATTCCTGTCCCAAACCTCAGCTTCTTTTGTGTCTAACTGGGAATCAGGTCCTCATCACCCGTCAGACAAAACTGTTCACAAACAGTGCCAAGGGTTGGACCTCGAAATGGACCAAATGGACCAAAATAGTGATCACATTGACCACAATGACCACAATGGCCATAATGACCATCACATACAACACTCAACACAATAGTTGTTTAATTGTCTCACACGTGGACCAATTGTTTTCACTTACATTGACGTATATTTTAAACATTTCTTTATTTATTTATTTGATTGCCATTTAGTAAACTATTTAAGCGTTGAAAACAGACCACATATACTGTATACAACCAAATATAATTGTAAGTAATATTGTTTGCTAACACTATTTAAATTCCAAAATCCTTATTACTGTTATGTCATAATGAATTGAATTGTAAAAATGTTTATATAATAATGCAAGTGTTAAGATTTTGAATGTACTAGTAATTGAATAATTTTATACTTTTTTAAAGATCAATTGTGTCAGGACAGGTTTTGTTTTGTCTCCCATTAGTCATCAATTCTTTGATCATTTATAAATTAAAGTTTATTTTATCATATTAATTATAATAATAAATAATTATTTTAAACAATTATATTTATTTATAAAAATATTGACATTTTACATTTATGTAAAACCTAATTTTTAATTTTAAGAATATTTATAATGTCTAATTATAAATTATAAAACTAAATAATATTTTTTATAACCTCTAAAAAACACTAAGTTTTGTATTTAGTGTATGATGCAATGCAATGCAATACAAATGCAATTAACTTATCACTTAATTAATTAATCTTATTGTTTTACACCTTTACCTGTAAAAATAAAATTCATAGGAAATATTGATTTGCAGAATAGAGGGTTTGTTGTTCTTTGTACACTGTTTGTGTCAGCAAATGATTTTTAGTATTTTGAAAGATCTTTCGAACTCTGCTGAGAGAACCCAAATACATTGACCCATTGCTGAGATAACTACCCCTAAAAATGACAATTTTTACATTTAGGGAATTTTTAAAAATCAACGGAGTAAAATTTCGACAAATCCAGAAATAACTTTTCTAGGAATGACCTCGCGCATCATTTCCAAAAATCAGAACTTTAATATCTCTTATATTTTTTGTGATCTCAACATCCCATTCCTCATACCGTTCCCTTCACATCTGGATGGAAAGGGTCATATGGTTGTAATGGTCCCTAAAAACAANATTAGTTTACAATATCTCTATACGAAGAGACGCTGAAAATTGGAGGCAAACTAATGACAATCAGTAGTATTGAGTGTATTATGAGTGCAATGACTAGATTGCGGTGAACTCGTAGTCGCGAACACATCAGGGATCTGTCAATACAAACAATTCATTATTTTTATACATTTCATATACTGTACTCAAGTATTCAATACATTTAGTATCTAACATTTTATTAAAATTACATTTAATAGAAAAGGAATCTAATCAATTGGTATTCTTATAATAACAATAAAATTTTGATTTATAGCTTATACTATAATGCATTAACATATCATATTCATTCAATTCGTCATAAAATTAAAATATTTACCAAATAAAAATTTTTCAAAACTTATTTGGTAGACAAATTACTGTGTACAGTCAAAAAGCTAATTTGAATACACATAAATTCTAATACCCATTTAGACAGTGTATCACACTTTTTATTTTGATTCATAATTGTAGACTTATTAATTATTGCTATAATAATAATTACAAAGAGTGTGATTGACTGACTAAAATTATGGGCATTAGAATTGATGTGTTTCACAAATGAGCTTTTTTTGACTGTACAAAAACTATTTGGTTTACAGACATTTTATATTAAAACAAGCTTAAATTATCAAATTCTTTAAATTTTACGTTGAATTATATAGAACATTTTAAAACTATTTAAACTACAATTATCTAAACGTTCTGGACAATAAAAAAGGTTTATGTTATATTATATAATTTCTGATTATATCTATGGTAAGAGCAATATGAGAGAGATATTTAAATATTGCATTCAGAGGACTACATTACTGTTAACTGTATTGCAATCATATTAAAGAAGAGTAGAGAGAACTCGTTCATATGGTTCCCATAGATATAGTTAATTTTAAAATTAATTTATTTGCTTAAATCAGCTTAAATTTGCTTAAATGTATTTAATCTTAAATAAATATTTATTTCTTAAAAAATAATTCTTACAATTTTATCATTTAATAAATCAGTAAATAAATATATTTCAAATAACATAACATGTTTATGGTTTTAGGAACAGGGAAAGATTTTATAATACGTTGAAGTCCACCTTAATTTATTTCTATGAAAATATTGTGTGATAATTATATACATTTAGATACAAAGTTTGTATTATAAACACAAAGCTTTAAGATATGCGAAAATATGTAAATAATTGTGGGTATTGCACACTTCTTAGTGATTTTAAACACTTAATTTATATCAATAATTCAAATTACGCAAATACTTAAATATAAAAAATATGTCAAATATGAGATTATAGAAATATGACAGCAAATATAAATGAGAAGCAAAATGGAATATAGAATATATTAAATATAACATAAAATATGATACAATACTTTTATGTATAATACTATAAGTTAGTATACAGGATACTATAGTATACAAATACTTCAAAAGAATTTAATAGAGTAGAAGTAAAACTCATTTTGTATGTATTCGTAAACTAAAGTCTTATTATTCAGATTTTCATAACTTATAATAACTGTAAGTAATATTGAAAAATAAATTTATTCGCATGAGATAACAACTACAAACAATTCAAAGAATATATAATATGAATAAAAATCAATA